>WURT03431354.1:0-22674 GCA_009936505.3 Holothuria glaberrima
TCTAGAACATGCTTATCAGTATGGTCAAGTTTGCTACAATAACAAAGATCAAAACTAATAAGGTCGTGGTCACTAGACCCAATTTTACCAGAATTCACGCTAAGTAAGGATTACAAATTCCATTTGTATTACTTTCTTAGCTAAAGCTTTGGCCTTTGCCACATTTGATTCATAGCTTAACGTTAGACCTTATGCAAAATCAAAAGAGGGTGCTTTAACTCAAGTCAAAACTGCTGACATGCTGTCAGGAAAGGATTATTCTGTTAACAGAGGACCGAAGTGGGTAACAGGGGTCCATTGGTTTCCAGCCCAGTTAGTTTCCTCCCCAACAAAAAGTTAGTTTCCTGCCCTTAAAACATTAGTTTCCTCCCCTGTGTATAAGTTATACTTCAGGTGATTAGGTTTGAGTCGGGTAACAAAAATTCGGAACCGGGTACCCATTTTCATTACCCGTTCGGGTAAAGGGTACTCGAATCTTAAGGACTAAGTTGACTAATTCTAAAAGATCATCTAGCCTGTAGCATAGTACTCTGGGCGTGGTTCTCACCGAATCACAGTATGCCGCATAGGCCTAATGCCATGTAATTCTCCTAAACAAAATGCAGTGTCTTTGTTCTCCTGTTCATAGCAGTACTACAGGGCTCGAAAATAGTCTGGCACTCTGGAGCAAAAGTGCCAGAGATGGCCCAGACTGCTCCAGAAAAAGGAAAATGTAGGTGTTTGTCTGGAGCTAAAAAAGCACCAGGCACGTGATGTAATCAATCTCATAATCACGGAAACATTTCCCGCACATAAATGTCCAATTACACTTCAGAACTGTCCCAACATCTTGCAAGATGTACCGTGAAAAAATAAAGATTGTGTTTGTGGCCTGACCATCTGTCCATGCAATGTTACGTAGCAATAATACGGCATCACACTACACTAGCATGCACTGCGTTTAGTTGAGCTGTGACGACAACCAGCTTGTAAATTCTAAGTGCGGGAGAGCATACACGATGTCACTGTACTGGACATCACATTTTGCACACTACACTACACGATCTAGATCAAAATTCCCCCCGTAACAATTTAAGATGAATGGAAAAATTTGGAATAAACCGATCACATTATAGAGTAATAGTTTTTAGCTAAGGGAACGATTAAACAAAGATTTAGACTCTCCTACGGAAGAAAGTTCAGCTAACAATGCATGGTTTGATCAAACAAGTGAGCTACTGCTCTCTGCATACACGTTTGTACTACTAATGCTACTTACATAAACAAAGCAGGATCGATCGATAATTGAAAAGCATGGATGATACTCCAAGTGGTCAAGAATGCCAAAAACATTTACATGGCACGTGCAAAAGACCCTTGATACCATTCTGCGATACATTTGGAAGATTATGGTGGAAACTTTTTCTCTACGATGTAATTTTCTTCTTTAGCATGTCTTGGCACTTTTTCTGTTGCCTAACACGTAGCACATATGTGCATTGAGAACCTATCCTGCACATGTGTATCTGCAATGATCTTCTGACTTAAAGAGCTGTTCAGACGTTAATGTTTTTTCTAATTATTTTTTTTCTTGAGTATCTACCAAAGTTATGCTTGTTTTCTAATATGCTCTTAACCATTCAGGGTCCTATTTTATCTACAGGGTGGCATCTTTGCATGTCAAAACTTGAAAAAATATTCACAAATTCCACCTATATATCACTGTTACGAGAAGCTGTGTACAAACCCAGGTCATTAGTCTCCAAGTTAAGTTGATCCAAACCCAATGGAGTTGGAGCCTCACACCATATCAGTCAAAGATGAGTCCATAGCCATTGGACAGGGGATAGAATTTAAGAACTCCCGCATACACATTCAAGGTGCCAATGCAGGTAATCCAAAGCTGCCATATACAGGTACATGCACCCAGCCCCCCAATTCCCTTCCAAGTTTTGCAGAAATGGAATGACTACACCATGCACAAGTACGTTACGATTAGAGGATGCTACATGCAGGGAACAGTGGTTTCTTTGAAAAATTTAAAACAGCTCCAGACAATGCTAAAACAGCTCCAGAAAAGCTTCCAAATGAAGGTTGTCGGAAGCTGTTTTTAGCTCCAGAGAGGAAAAGCTTATTTCTAAGCCCTGGTACTACTAGTGCTAATCTGCTTGTAACTACTGTACACAACATACAAATTCATTCCGTTTCCCAGTTAAGACCATAACACTATCGCACTTATCCTACACAAGGAACGATAAATCAGAATACTGAGAAGCCCGCAATATTTCAAAGAAATTGTTTGGTTATTTCACACCATCCTATTGTGTATCTTCTATACAAAAACGATGGGTGTAGGTTCTCACATATTTGTTTTAGGCGTTATAGCTTCAAACGGGAGTACGTTAATACATGTACGCACTATACATCCCTGCGTAAATATTCGATGCTTGCTGTGCGCAAAGTCCATCAATCCTGATAGTACCATACCAGTACCGTACCGTACTACAGTATAACCTTGAGCACTTCTTTCATGTACGTGCACAGCTGTAGGGGCCACGTTTCAGTCTTCTTTAATAATAAGTAAATTTTAATAGTACAAAACACTTGACTTTGACCCTTTCAGTGCTCCAGTCGGGAAATCCCGCCGTGAGGACGCTTTACACGCAAAAGCTTTAGTACACTACTGTATATCTAAAACAGAAGAATGCCTTCCGATCATGTTTTTGGGATCAACTCTAAAAATGGTGGTGCTCGACTAGAATAGGTCATTTCTGGTAAGGAAAAGCTCTGTGGTACGCCTGCAGGGCTTAAATGCTTGCAAAATAAAGCCTGCCCTCTAAAAAATTCTTCATTGAAAGGGTTAATGTCACACAATTAACGTTTATGTTTCACATAAAAGCACCCATGCACCTTATTACTGCAAAAATGAGGTAATCAAATGGAAATTTAGCAGTACAAGCAGCTATCTACAGTAAAAAACTGTACTTCCTCAAACCACAACGCCCAATGTTCTTGCGATGTACGTCAACTTCTCTAGAGCAGGTGCGTAGCCTAATGTATGGGTGTTTGTGTCCAGTTAGGGACCTACACATGCACTTGACTGTGCTTTCGTTGTGTGTTAAATTTAACTTTTGTACAGAACACGGACATGATCTAGTCTAAGGCAACTGTGCTTGCGTTCATTTGTGCCCCATACGAAACATGCTATTACTGACTGCAAATTTGATATTCAGTTTCATTTATTGCTAATTTTGTGTGATTAAAAAAAGCAAAATCCGTGAAACGATCACTAATGTTAGATAAGATGTCTACGTAGTGCATATTGCAAACATTGCAGTGCTTGGTCAATAGAGCAGATCCCAGTTATACATTACACAATTGATACTGAATAAGAACACCAGTAAACAAATGTTTATTACGGCCGATTTTAGGGGATTAAACGGAACTTGACAGCACTTGTTATACCTACCAGTTTCGCATTTTTTTTTTTAAAACATAAGATGGGTACTCGTTTTGTTCATTTTATATCCGGGTACCTGACTCAACCGTACATGTGATGAAATTGTGTCGTAGGCTAATTAATGTTAGAGAAGAAAGCGGGAACCAAATAAAACTTATGTTTTTTGTTGCCAGGCAAAACAGAGTTCAAAAGGGTTGGAATCCCAATGAAGGTAGTTACGACCGTAGCAAAGCATGCAATGAATAAAGTAGGCCATACACATCCTATGTCATATTACCTGGAGCTTAGTGGGCTACACTTACGCATATGAAAGAAATCTGAGAATTATTAAAACCGCAAATCTCGGGATTTCTCTTCATATGTATGTATGTAACTTTGTCTATGCAAACAGTATAGTATGATACAATTGGTGTTTACGATGTACAGTAACATACAGCTGTAAGCATGCATGCAGATTTGCTTTCGTTCTGTATTATATGGTGTCTGTAAGAAGATTACATGTGGTACAGTATAATGGTAGTTTTCTTCAAAAAGCTGCATCCACGTTGAAACATCTCGTCAAATATTCAGATTGACTAGCAACCAATATTTTTGTGATTTGACAATAAAGAATGGAGTTTATAGCCGGTCTATTTCATTTATGATTAGGATGAAAATTTCTAGCCGTAGCATGATTTCCACGGACGCAATGCGTGTTTGTGTCAAGCTTTTTGCAGGCGTGTTTGGCCTAGGGCTTGTACTGGAAGTTTAGGCTAGGCCTATGGTAATTTTACTGCAGTACCAGTTCCCTTTACCAGTTTGTCCCAGAAAAGCCAGTTTTCCCCCAAGTGTTGACCAACTTGACCAGTGGAAAACATCTTGCAACTGATCATTCATCCCTCAAGGCATCAACAACACAAAATAGCTATGTACCAATTGAAACAACTGTCGCAAGAATTGCTACAAATAGCTTCTTCCCTCATACCATCAAAGACTGGAACCTGCTTCCGCTAAGCACTACGCAACTGGAAGACACAAGGCAGTTCAGGGATTCTGCCCTGAAGTTCCTGCTCCAACAGGACTAAACTCAGCATGCACACTCCCAACCTTGCACATGTGAACTACCAGGAGTGTTGTGCACTATTTATCCAGATCCAGATCTCGTTTGCCTCCTACCAGTTCACTTCCAAGTGTCAACAATTTGCCTCAAATAGCCTGAGTAATAGGTTAACTGAAGACTGTTTAAGTTTAAGAAGAGATTGTCAATCAGCGTACCCTAGTGAATACGTCAAAAATAAATTATGCCTAACTTTAGTCTACCTAGTACCTAGAGCTTGATTCAGAACTTCAAATGGATATTCCTCTCTCTATTAATTTATAGGATAGGCTCACAATGGTTCCTAGATAGCAGCAAATATTGGAAAATTTCATTTTATCAGTAGCCTGTGCTAACACCTCAGTAGCTCACATTCTTTGCATTAGAGTGAGTAGCTTAGAAGTACAAAATATATGTAAGCCTATATATTTTAGAGGTTGAAAACTGAATTTCATTCATCCAACTCCCCCATTTTCACATCTCACTCTACTTCTGAGTTATAAACTGTTGAAATTTATTCACTTAATTGAAAATAGTTCATTGCACAATTATTTGTGATGACCTTCCTGTACAACACACATACCTGCTTTTGCTTCCTTTTAAAGTATAAATGTTCTTCCCTGTCAAAAATGGTGACACATTCATAAGTGTAATATTTGACTTTGAAATATTAACTATTTTTTTTTTGCATAGAATATCTTGTAAAGGGAGGCCTTGTATAGTCAAGTCACCCTAAAACTGTGTGACATGATGCAGTGGCTTTCGAAAAAAGAAGAAAAGCAAAGTTGAGTAATACAACATGACATTACAACATATTGTGCAATCTATCTAGACTGTTACGTTTGATCTGTGTTGGGGACACATTCCCAATTGAAATAGAAATGGCCAGTTTTTGTCCGTGCAATGTGTTTGGCTGTCTTCAAATCCATACCAGAAGTTTGACTCTTACATGGAATTTCTAATGCATAGTAGAGACTTTCTTTCAGACAGACCTAAGGTTAGGCCAAGCCTAGGCCTAGAACATGTTCAAGGTGGTCGGTACTGTACATCTATACTGGACAGATCCATATGCAGTGACTGTGTACCTGAACTGTGCAGTCTGATAATCTAGCTATGAATTCACAAAAACATATGTGTACTGTACCAAACTAATGAGTACAGTGACGACTGTGTGCATACAGGTACACTCAGCTAATGCATAGGACACAATTAAAATGTTTGCAGCCTAGCTTACAACTTCATTCTTGTACATGTATCTGTGGAGCAGGAAAATGTCTGTAGTTCAGGTCAGTGCAAGGACATAGTGCGGCTGTTCATGTTGCTGTTGCTACAGAATTCATGGTTGGAAATCGTAGGAGGCTCCTTGCTGGGAAATGTTGGTATTTGAAAGGAAATTCCAGCAATTGGCTCAGGGAAATTTACCATTTTTTTACAAACATGCATATTTTGTTGTGGACAATTTGACTCCCAGGGAAATAAACATTTCTTCCAGCTCTGTAGATAGGGCTGTGTTATGCTGGGTAGTGCCAGTTTGACTTGGTGCTTCATGTAACCACTACATGTACAAAAAATTCTGAATTTGGTGTTCTGCTGAATAATCCACATTTTTTGAGGATTGTTTCCATTTCCCATACAAGAAGAAAACTTAGTCTGGCAATAATCTTTCACTTTTAACTGAGTAAACAAGCTTTAACATTTTAAATCTTAACCCAAGAATGATGTGAAGATTTGAGTTGGACCTTGTCGATTCAGTTTTCAAGCTTTGTAACATATAGTTTGAAATCTTAGACATTTAAAGGTATGTTATAAAGGGGATATGGCATCCCCCAACCCCTCTGCAACTTTATACAGACTACAGGTTCTCTGCAAGATCCTTGTCTTGATATTGTTGTGTAGACCTTTGGAAGACCTGGTAATGTGACGAATTTATACTGCAGAAAAGTTCAAGTGCTTGGCAGTCAATAAAAGTTAACCCGACAGAGTAAGTTTCGTTTCAGAACTCTATCATCCAAGAACCTTTATATCTGAGTTCTACGTTGAGCCTTACCTTACAGGACCTAAGCTGTGCACTTCTTATTCGGTGTATGGTGATTGTCTGGTGCTTGTTCGAATCTCCTGGCTGACATACTGTACTCTGGCAATCAACAACGAGTAAATCACAGTCAGTACAAGCATAGTTTACACACCTCCCTGGTTGGGTAACTTTATGTACACCATACTTTATACGTACACATGTAGAAGGTAAGTAGCTATGTTGAGATGTGCAGAAAAATGCTTCAAGTGACATCGATCTTGCACACGACTGATTGGGTAGCATTATAGCTACATTAAATGTGTTCTTCATTCTTGGAAGTGAAATTGAAATAGATTCAAGGGTTGAAAGGGGTTGTAGAAGCTTCCAAATCAGCATGCAGGCCTAATTGTGAACTTTCTAGTAAATGAAGAAAACCATGGCCCCTCATTTCTTGTTTGAGTAGAAGACTGTGCTGTATTCCGTAATTAAATTGCATTTATGTGTAGAGTTAGCTCATAACAATATCGTAGTTAATTTACGCATCGTGGGAAAGTGAAAGGAGGTAGGCGGTTCACTATCTGATGTTACCAAGTCAGTCAACTGTTATATTTTAAATAAAAAGGGAAAAATACCTGATCATGTTATACGTGATATACTGTAAGCAAAAGCTTTAAGGAATTCCACTCTTTTGGAAGAAAGTGAGGCATTCTCAAATTGACAGTTAAGAGTGTCTATCAGCAGTAAGTAAAGTAGTATAACCACAGTGGTAATTCTAGCCTCAAATACTGTTCCGTGTTTGGAGGTTTCAAGAACAGTATTCTAACCAAACCTTAGCAACAATTTTTTTTTTGGTTCCTTGTGTAACAAAGAAACCTATGTTGTCTCAAGTCGATGTATGTGTGTGTATGTGACGCATTGGAATGTGAGGTATATGGTGCAATTACTCAATAACCAAGCAATCAATTTTTCTCAAACTTGGTGTGTAGTGTATTATATTGAGTAGATGTGCCCTGTTGTTTTGGGTGGAGGTCAAAGGTCATTGAGGATCATTAGAGGCAATAAAGGGAATTTCTGTTAGAAGCTGTAACTTGGGGTCTGTTGTTCAAACTGACATAATTTTAGGATAAGATAGATTGGTAGGAGGTGGAAATATTGTAACATTAACTGAAATAATCTGAAAGGGTCGAAAGGTCAGAAAGTAATGTTTTATTGATATCTCGCCAACGAAACATTTTAGGGGGATGGTATAATGGAAAGTTGCGTTCGTCTATGTGAAGTGCACATGATGACCTACTGTGACCTCATTTGACCTTTTGACCTTTGTGGGTTTGTTATGATGCCTGGATTCATCTTGTTGAGAGGAACCAAAGAGGCAAATATACTACCCTCATACGATGTTTCTAACTCAAGGTCAGGAGTGTGTGTAAGCGATACATTAGAATGCGAGGTATGTAGTGCAATAACTCAACAACCAAGTGACATAGGGGATGGCATAATGGAAAGTTGTGTTTGTCTATGTGATGTGCACATGATGACCTACTTTGACCTCATGAGACCTTTTGACCTTTGTGGCTTTTTTGTGATGCCTGGATTCATCTTGTTGAGACGAACAAAAAAGGCATTTATACTACCCTCCTACGATGTTCCTAACTCAAGTTATTAGCTCATACCAGCATGCTGGTGTGAGCTATTGTAATCATGCAGCGTCACTTTATCTATCTGTCCACATTTGTTCAAATACTCGTCCTCCCACATGCTTCGATGGGTTTGTTTGAAACTTGGACACACTGTTCCTTGGGTAGGGGGACATTTGGGGTGTTCAGGACTTTTTGGTGCAAGGTCCCATGTGGGCCCTATGGCCCATTTTATGAAATTCTGCAAAATGCTTCTTCTCCTACAGATTCTCTTGTACAATGTTGATGGTTTGTCATAATGATACTCTATTAGTGTTCCCTTCAGGGTGTTCAGGAATTTTGGCTCCAAGGCCCAAGATAGGCCCTCGGGTTTATTTTGTGAAATATTGCAAAATGGTTAACCCCTCATTCATTGAATGTTAAACAGAGTTGACAGCCTGTCATGATGATGCTTGCTTTTTGATCTGTTCATGGTGTTCTGGAAGTTTTGGTACAAGGTCCCCTGTAGGCCCTTTGGCCCATTTTATGAAAACCTGCAAAATGCTTTTCCTCCTACAGATTCTCTTGTACAGTATTGATGGTTTGTCATAATGATACTTGGTTAGGTCCAAGATGAGCCTTAGGGCCCAATCTTTGATATTTTGGAAAATGGTTAACCCCTCTTCCTTTTAATGTTATACAGAGTTGACTGCCTGTGAGAATGGTGCTTGGTTAGTGATCTGTTCCTTTTTTTTCTGGAAGTTTTGGTCCAAGGGTCCATGTCCTAAGTCATTTGAGGTCATTTAAAGTATTATGACATTTGAACTAGTAAAGACAAGACCCCAGGGACCCTTGGTTGAAGGTATGAGCTTCTGCACCATTGGTGCTCTAGTTGACATTTTAGTGAAAGGTCATGAGTGTGTGGAATGTGAGGCATGTGGTGTGATAACTCAATATTCTGAGTGATCAGTTTTTCTCATACTTGGGGTTTGTACATGTATGATTTTGAAATATGTGCCCTATTGTTTTTGGTGGAGGTCAAAAGTCATTGGGGTTGAAGGAGCACATGCCTTCCCTTGCTACTCCCCTTATACAAAATCATTGTAAAGGCAAGGAACCATAGTGCCCTTGGGCTCTTGTTCATAATTACCATTTGATCAAGGCTTGCAAGAGATTTGCGAGGAAATGACTCAAATGAGGATGGTTGTACAGTACATAAGGCTGTGGAAGTACTACATCGGAGGTAGGTACTGTAGTAGTACAGTACTTCCATGGATATCCCACAACCCCAAAGAAACTATTTCACCCCTTGTAAGCTATATCATGGCCCATAAGTTTTCTGGCAGCGGTCTTAGGAGCTACTATCTGACCTTTGCCATGTTAGTGAACTAATGTTAGTGTAACACATTCTTTAATGGACAATATCCAACATTGTCAAAATTAAGCAAATAGAACCAACTCAAAAGAACAAATGCAAGGAACTGTGCTTGTCATGGGATTCACAAGACGTCCCTAAGAAGGTGTAGGAAACCATTCTAAGGGGAGCTTATTAGTTTAAACATCCCTTTACCCCAAAACATGCCCATTGTTAATAGTTAGCTAGATGGGGTTTTACGCCTCAACTTAAAACCTATTGGCTTAATCTAGCTGCGCCCACTGCCTTTTTTCCAGATGTAGGGCACTGGATTGTTTTCCCTTACTCCATTGCTTATGCTGAGTCAAAAATGTCCCTGCAGCTTGATGCAAGCTTTCGTGATGCATACTTGAAAGTTACAAATTTTTTCCAAAATGCAAAGAAGATAATGGGCATTGCAAAAAGTGCTGTACATTTGCAAACTTGAAGGCCATAAAATTTAAGAAACCATTATAACTTAGGCTTCGAACGCTGCACTACAGTGCAGGCATAGCTGTTCTCATCAGAGCAATCGTGTACAATTCAAGATCACGTTATCTTACAAACCTTCCGAGAATTTTCATCTATACTTTGAAAAAGTATTTTACAATTTTAGCGATGGTATAAATTGAACAAGTTTGTGTGCATATGTCATACTGCAGGGATGTTCTAAAAGGTTAAAGTGGGAAAGTTTGGATAAATCAAAGTTTTGACTGGATAATTATCATAGAAGAACAGTCCTAGGCTTGTAGATTCATGCCGTCGAGGATGTTATAAGTATCCGAACGTGCTCTGGCAGTCTAGGATATTGGTAGGGTTACTCAGAATCTTACAGCCTCCCGACTGGCATTTGATGTTTAATATCCGTAAAATCAATTTGGTAAGTGAAAATCATAAGTACATTATGCTAAGAGGCTGGTGGTTTCATTCATCAGAGATATGCGCAAGTAAGTTGTTGTCGGCACTACAAAAATCGGACAAACACGACATTTAACAGTAGCCTAAGGTAACCGAGCAAAGAACACAGAAAAAACACATAACTTGCAGCAACGTAGTATTTTAACAAACAATTAGTTCAGTGCGTCTTACTCCAAATACCCGTCTTTGCCCTCTTTAAACACTGGTTTTTTTAAAAAGAGAATATGCATGTTACGATGGTAAAGAGCCTCCCGTAAAACGGTAAGAAAACATGTCAAACGGACAATGTAATTCTTAACTGTTAAAATGAAGAAAGAGAAAGAATGCAAAATCTGTGAAATATGATGTTTTTCCAAGCTTCAAACTTGCGCTGCAAACGTCATAATGGAACGTCATTTCACCACATCTCCACTGACCATATTCTATTCTACATTACATTACTCGTTTCACTGAAAGGACATGCGTAGCTTTAGAATTTGGAACTACAGGTTTTGTGGTTTTGATTTTTGTAGTGCGTGGAGGAAGAACCGCAATCGCTGTTCTTTCCCATTTAGTGTCAGACTTCGTCTAGACCCGGCTAGCTAGCTGCAGGCACATGCATGTCAAATTAAAATAAAAAGATTCCAGCCTATCTAGCTATGTATATACGTGCACTGCTGCATGCAGTGCCAGATTCAGTGCTCTGTTCACTTAACGGCCCAACACTGATAAAATACGGCATAGCTCAAGTACCGCACAGTACTTTCTTGGTAGTGAAGGATTTGCACTAGCCAAATGCCCCACTTTACATGCCAAAATGACCTCTGTTGCATCTCTATATATCATTTGGGGACTTTCCTACATACGATCGATAGCAGGATCAGGGCTGGATAAATGACTACACAGGTGATACGTAGTACAGGTGCGTGATTATTATATATGTAGGTCCTACTCTCCGTTTACCTTTGTAGCAGGTGTCGAATATGTACTCCTACACTTTGGTATTGCAAGTGCAGTCAGTGTGGGTGCAGGAGCAAAACATGTACGTCCACCGGCCAGGCAAACTCTCCATAGCACTGTGCTATTTACGCGCAAGGTTGGTCTTACATTGAATTTCTGGTCACAAATATTGACTTTTTCCCAAGCAGTTTGTATGAATAGCAGCTTTCTTGGCCTGAAGACAGCCATTGTATGACAGAAAACAGTTAGCCGGTGTTACTTTGTGACGTGCAGTAAACCTTTTGTGTAGATCTAAATAGGATGGTGCTAATTGTACCTATTCATATTCTACGCTGCTAAAGCTGCAGTCAAGTTCCAATGGATTACAGTACCTTATCTAAGTGCAGTTGCAGTGTAACATTTATCCCAGACAGCACTGTATTACCTTTAATCAGATGTGATGGTGCTGGGATTTTTGCAAAAACGTTTTCAGTTAACACCAGGTGAGAAAGCAAGTTATTGCCACCCATATGAACTGCTCAATTTGTAATTGCCAAGTAGAAGATGTATGTCTGTCTTGAACTCAGTTATAACACTTTTGTTGCATCTTGCTACCACCATCCTAAGGGTTACATTAGGCACTTTGTTGATGCCTTTGATAAATGTCTGGATTCATCCTCTGGCACACCCCTGACTACTTTGGTAGATGAGTTCAACATCAATTTTATACTTCAGCTTGAGGATTGTCCTATACTGTATAGAGGGAAGTTTCCCCAAGGCTAATTTTTCGTGATTCTGTACCTTGTACACATATTTGCTGAGTGAAGAATTAGCTGTTGGATCAACCAGCATGGTCGTGTACAGAGTAATGGAAGTATTTTAGCGAGTCTTAAATTTGCGATTAGTTACTTGGTTGCGGAAAGCGCAAAAATTATACCCCTGTGAAAATTTCTCACTATACATTAGATCATTGAAGATTACTTAAATGTGCTTTCGGGTCATAATTTCACAATAAAATTCACAAAAAAAGCTGAACATACTGTATATTGTGATGCCATATTATTTCCATCCCTTTATGATCTAGGGAAGCAAGAAACTACAATTTTGTTTATCCTGTTTCTGTATCTGATATCAGTGCTGGTCGTAAATGGCACTGTTTGAGCGTAGTGGTGGTCTGAATTTGTGTGTCCATGTCAGGCCCAACCAGCCCCGATCAGCAGCGGCAGATCACTGTTTGGTGTGCTAGACAGGTGTTTTTGTTTAAGCTGGAAAACAGGTTAGAAGAAAAGTTTGATGGTAGGGAGAATATTTTATTGTCTCGGGTGAGATTAGACAGCCTTTAATAATGCTCTGAATTTATTGTTTGTTCATCTTTAAAAAATTTTCATACTATATTCAAGTTATTGCACTGTACTGAAATGTTCCATGTTATGAAGTCAGGTGCAATTTGTTTTTCTCAAAATGCCCACCACCTTTTTTAAATTTTATCTTTCTTTTGTCATTCAAGTTGTATGACAAATAGAAACAATTCAAAACTGTGTTAAGAAATTTTCATGTAATCAACTGGTACTATGGAGGGGTCAAACTGGTTCGTACTGGGAAGGTGAAATGACGTGCTTTTTGGGATAAATTAGTAGTGTGGTAAAACAACTAGGTACCATGCAAATTAACTTCTTTGACATGCCATGCAAACTTGATTTTCACTTCAGCTAGATCAACTAGCCTAGTGGAAGTGATGCATTTGCAACAGGCAGGTTGGGCGAAGCCTTTCAAGATATTTTGCCTTTTGATTTTGTTTTCTTGGCAGGGGCATAGAATTTTTGAAGGATGTGGAATGTGTCACACATAGATTTTACCTGTAAAAATTTGTGCTGATCCATGATTATTTGGCATTGAGAGATCTTATATTTAAATGTTGGCCATAATTCTTCTTGTAGAGATTACAAATTTTGAGACTTAACACAATTGTTCATAGGTTGTTTTGCTTGTTTGGGAATATTCGATATGACAGAATACGTTGTTTTTAGGGGGCAATTTTGAATCTAAAATTGTTTGTTCTGGGTTGTAAGGATTTGCTTTTAATAAGGAAAAAAATAAGAATTAAACTGATCACAGTTTCTTTTTAAACTTGTCAGTAGTCTACTTTGAAGATGCATCAAAAGTATGTTGGAGAATTCAAAATAAACTTACTTCTTTCTGTCCTCTCTGTCTGAAGGAATCGATTCTGCCAAGTACAAGTTACATGATTTGGCATTTTCATTCAAGGGTGCAGACCAGGGCAATATCAAGAAAATGCCAGTGTCCAAACATTGCACAAATGGCTGTTGTCTTGCCAACATCATGTTTATGTGATGTTTTAACATGATGTACAGTATCAGGCTCTCAGCAGAATGGTTACTTTTCTGATATGAATTGGCCAAACCAACAGTACAGTAAGTTTCCTTTTACATGACAGTTTTAGTAACCCTGCAGGATGAAGAACCCTCAGTTTTTTTGCTCTTTGAAAGAATATTGTTCATGCGTTTAAGAAACGGTTATGTCAGTATATGCATGAATACAAATCTTTAACAAAAACTTGATTTACTAATATTTTTCGCTGTTGTTGCCAATGAATAACATTTACCCAAGTATTACGTACACAGTGGTATATCTGGAAGCAGATATCACAGCAAACTAGTAAGTCAATGTTTGCTGTAAAGTCAAGTCACAAGTCATTTTCTGCAAGTCTAAGTCAAGTCAGTCTTGGGCAGAGTTGGCTTGGTGGTTGAGTGTACTGCCTTGAACACTAGAGGTCCCTGGTTCAAATCCCGGTGGAGCCACTTAGAAATTTTCTAAGGACTAAAATTTACTTGTTCAGCATAGCTGTTCACAGTGATGTTGAGGGGGTTTAAATTGGCAAATTTTAATTGGGTATCTGATGATCTGTTTCAGGAAGTTGTCCGACTCAGGAAGTTGTGAGCTTTGCTGGGATCAACTTTTGAGCAGTGGTGCAGAGCAAGGAACCACTTTCCCTCCCAGCCTTTGGGAAAGTGGCAAAAGACTGGGGATACATGCAAGTCCATCAAATGAGTTAGTTAAATGGTGGTCCTGGGAGCAGGATTGGGCGCGATTATTACATGCCTGCTTCGTTAAACCTCTGAGCACTAGTCAAAAAGATGAGGCGAATGTCGCCGGTGTTTGTCCACACTCACTCTGGTTGGGTTTTCAATAAGCCAGTGGGCTTCCTGACCCTCAAACATTAAACTTATAAAGTCATTTGATAAGTCACATTTCAACATCATCTTATGTCAAGTCACAAATTTCTAAAGACAAGTGACAAGTCATTTGGTCCCAGGGTAGATCAAATCATGTAGAAGTAAAGTGGCAAAGTTTTCAGACACTCAGTTTTAGACCTTGGATATTTACACATGAAAGAAAAGTGCAACTTGCATCAATGTTGCAAGTCTGTTTAGAACTTATTAATATCTTATTGGTAAATGATTGAGGTAACACGTGCAGTGGAAAAAAAATATAAATTAGTAATCATAAAATGAGCTGATTAAAACAGCTGCTCCCTCCAATGGTCTTACGTGCCCCTTGACTAAAAAATTGTGGTCTGTGTATTGAAATTTGGTAAAAGAAGCTTGACATATTGATCAACCATCTAGCCTTGAAATTTCATAGAATCATAGGCCAAAGAATTACTCTTATACAATTGAGGTTTTATTATATTTGGAACAATCAAATAACATACACATCTTAATAGCATTGATATCAGATAATCAACAGAAGGGTAGGAATTTGTAGTTTCGTATTAAATGAATTAAATCATTCTTATATTTTGTTTACTTTCACAGTTGGACATGGCCTTAAAGAGCTCATCATCACATTAATGAAGAGAGTTGTCAATTCCATAAAGCCAGACAGATGGGAAAAACACCTCATCAAGGTACAGTGTGATAATATCTTGTCATCCCAGACAGTTCTATGCAGTAACTATGCAGCTTGTAGCTCCTTCCACAACTGTATAAAGCTTCTCCTTGTGCAGACACAAACATATTTTATTGCTTAAGGCCATGTCCTGGTGAGCGTAAAAGGCTACTTTGTGTAATCCAAACACTCTCCCTGAATTGAATTTTTGAGTTTTCAAACTTTGCTCTCAATTAAAGAGCAGTCACCAACTGGGAACTTTGACACCCCCACACTAAAAATGTACTTTGGAGTGATGAGTGTATGCCTTTAATATTAAATTTGAAAAAGTAGTGCAGTATAGACCAGTGGCAGACTAAAGCACTCAGATGAGGTGTTATGAAGCTGTCAGCATAATAAAAGATTAAAGAGTTTGAAACTGAGTATCAAAGGAATCTTTAACTCATGAAGCTATGTATGTATCCTGCATACATAACCATTTGGTGATGTTCTCATGATTTTAATTCCACTAGTAATGCATGCTTATAAATGGATACAACTTCATTATCAGCAGAAGAAATTTCATCCTTACTGAACATTTTGTTTGACATCCTTTTTCAATCTATTTTTCAGCTGATTGATAATTACCACTCCCCAGTGGATGCATGGGAGCTGGAATCTTTGGGGTTTAGTCTTTGCAAGCTAGAAACCAAACTGAGTATCTTGAAGGTAGGACCTAGATCAGTGTATCTGAGGATATTTGCAAACCTGCTAAGTCACATAATTTTAGTGTGAGAAGCATGGTTTTACCTTTGATTTCATAACCTTCATACTAGATTCTACCTTGGATTGCTAACCCTGGATGTAATTTAAGTACCACCCAGCTCTTCTTAGAATGCCTGATTTTACAGCTGTCCCTTATTGTAGATTGATTGAGAGTTGATTCTCAAGACCTCTGGTATTCTGCAACCTGCATTATTTGTGTTATATTGTTTTGATTGAACAAATGACTGTGATGGCATGCAAAGTCTGGCATATTGTTCTAATCTGCTGAGACTACATACCATCTCTATACCCAAATAACCAACTAAAAAATATGGCCAAGTCTGCAGGTGCTAAAGTAGACTTAACTTACTCAATCCATCAAATCAAGTAACATGTCTGCCAAAAAATAAAATAACAAATGCAAGAACAGTAGGTTCAAAAAATCTTGAAAGAATGAAATCTAGGTAAGTATAAAATAATACCA
Source organism: Holothuria glaberrima (assembly GCA_009936505.3). Classification (NCBI taxonomy): domain Eukaryota; kingdom Metazoa; phylum Echinodermata; class Holothuroidea; order Aspidochirotida; family Holothuriidae; genus Holothuria; species Holothuria glaberrima. The sequence continues at coordinate 16,508 of WURT03431354.1, forward strand.
ACTGTGAAAGGAGTGGAATATAAAATGAGAAATGGTGCAGAAATGTCTTTAAGGACTCATACCATAAGGACAGAGATACTAGAACATTTAAAGAAAAAGTGGAAACCATGGTTTTTTGGTTTTTAGACATTAGTGAGTTGGTGATATGGACTGTGTTCAGAACTTGCCATGCTTACAAATGAATATCATGGACTTGCATTGTTCAAAAGTAGTTGGTGTATTGTAACTGGCAGGGTTTAGTTAAAGGGGCTTATTGAGTTGGCTCACAAAATTCATGATTTTTTCCCCACCTGTTGAGATTTGCTCACATCTTGATGGTAAATGGTCAAACTAAGAGATTCTGCACATCTGACTCACAACTGAAATGGCAATGATAGGGTAATTAATGATTAAAATCATTACAAATTCATGTGACCAGACACTTTTTACCATTAGGTAGTAATCATATGCAACCCCTGACCACAAAAGCTACAATTCCTCACATTTTTTGGTAACTGTAGGAAGTGAAACATGAGTACTGAGGCTAATTAGAAGCATTGTCATGCAATGGTTTCCTTCAAACTGGCCACAAAAAAAATCGATGTCAACTCAATGAGCCCCTTTAAAGCTGGAACTTGCTGTGGACAGCCATTGTGTACAAGGAGATATCCTAGATCAATTGTAAGTTAAGCCCTTTCTATACAAACATACATTTGCTCAAAACTTTATCATACATCTGTGTGACAAAGGTCATGAACAAATGTGTGATCACGTAGACGGGCTTCCCCACAGAGTTAACGTCCAACTTATGAGGGTGGTCAAATCTTTAGCTGCATTTTTCATCTTTCCAACAAATGTTTAAAGCATTTGAGAACATCTCAGTTTATTCTCATCATTTGTCCATTATATGTGGTCGTAGTAAGAGAAATCATTGTCTAAACATGCATGTAACTCGATTACAGGGATATTCAGCAAAAATCAAGAAATTTAGTACATTTCAAGTCTGATAAATGTGGGGTTTCATTATATAGTGCATGAACATTGTGCATATGGTACATGTTGCTGCATAATCCAAGCCAGAATCTGTGAAACAATGTCATGAACAAATGTATGATTGTGTAGACAGGGCTTAAGAATGACATAAATATGAATGTTTTGAAAAGTAAATCATTGGCAGTAAGATGTTTCATTTTAATCCAAGTTTACTTGTATTATGTTTCTCTCACTTATAGTACCTGTGTGAAACACAGTTTGATGACAACCCTAAGTTTAAAAACATTGTTAATAAGGAGACTCCTGAGGAACAGAAAATAAAACCAATTGGCAGAGATAAACTAGGTCTGGTTTATTGGTTTCAGAAGGTAAGTTGTAAGAATTATTTGTTCATTTCATGTAAACTGTGGCAATCAACCAGTTCTTGACTACATTCATACATTACACAAAAGGCACTAATGTTGAAGTAAAGTTACCTCATAAAGTTTTGCCCGAAAAAGCAAACATATTTTACAGAAAGGGTTTAAGTCAGTGTTTCTTATCCTTTTTAGTCCAAGCTCCTCTTTCCAATTAGTCATCCTGTAAGAAGCATTCTCCGTTTTGGCATATTCCAGTTGCATTGTGGAGAAAAATTCCACTTTGTGTCCTCCAAACCCTGTATAAACAACACTACATTCCTTATTCAAGATATCACACTTAAAAGATTAGTTACTTTTGACAAGAAGTACCCCCAGTTCTCAAGGTTATGTAATATTATGTAAAGTGGGCACATTGCTTCAGATTCCTTTTGTTTTTGAATGTCCTCTTTGTCTTTGAAATTAAATACTGTTGGAAATTTTTTAATATCTTACCATGTAGATCTAGCCTAAAACTACATCATGTGAAGGTTGTAGTAAACAAAGTTAGTAAATATTCCCTAAAGTGGTATCAATATCATAAAGAATTACAATTTAGTGTCTAATCATTGTGCCTCAATGACATCATACATTTCCTGTAATGCATGGTATCTTTGGAAAAAATGAATTTCTTCAAAAATTAGTATCTTCCAAACGCTATGTACTATTAAGATGAGGTTTTCACCTCCTAAAAACAAAAAAAGGTTTTTGCATTTTCGATATCATTACATTTAGTTCCTAGCAAACCCCTTTTAATATTTCTAAAAAGTGGCCACCAAAATTGATGCTTAATGGCATGCATTCAAGTTTACAAAAAGCTAGCTTAATATTTGAAAGCAGAGGCCAAAGGCCCAAAGTCTGGTTAATTAGTGTGTAAAGGGGTTAGAAGAAGATTCAAATTAAAAGGGATATGGCATCCCCCAAACCAGGCAACTCACTGCCCAAACATATTTAGGAATAACCTTAGAGTTCTCAATAAAGTTGATGACTGCATATTGATTGACATTTCATTCAAATAATACAGCTCTGCTCTGGTTGGTCAGCAGTGACTTGTAGAGTCAGTTGTGTTCCCAATTTAGCTCACATGTACACACACTTCTGTGACGATATTGCATCAATCAATTTAAACTCAGTGCAGGCTACTATGGCTCTGTCTAAGAGGTATACTAGACTTGCTTTAAATTGGAGGAGGGTCTTGAAGTAAAGTTATAACAGGGAGAATTAGTACTGTCTGGGAAGAGATTAGAGAGCCTTTAAGCACTGTCTCCTGACATGAAGCAATGTCCCCACCAATTCAAAATAAGTCAAGAAAAGTCAGATACTTGCAGTTGTCAAAGTCCCTGTCAAAGCCCCTGTAGCTTCAGAATAAAAGACCTTCTGTTGAAACCTTGTACGTGTAAGCCTCCCATGGGTTTAAACAACTATTTCTAACCTGAAATATGGTCTTGAACATTCTGTTTTCCTTTGGATAGGATCATGACTGCAACATCAGGATTTATAGGGAAGAACAAGATGATATAGAAGAGACAAGTTGGCAGACAATTGGAAGGTAGGAAAGAAATGTTAATGGCAAGCTATGAACTTTGTACTTGTGGTAGGGCTTGACATAGCTGACAGCACCAATGTCAAAAGCCATAATGCCCTAGATGTTTGCCATGTCCCCCTCTCCCTACCCCCCTCCTCTCTAAAAATGGCACAGTTGATAGATATAAACATCTTCCACTGAAGAGTATTCAGAGCTCCTCATATTTGAAATGGCCCTAAGTGAAGGGAATGATAGTATGATATGTTCAACATAGACAATGGCATTGTGGGTTTGAAAAACAGCTTTTCCAGTCTGGTCAATGCACTATGATTTTAAGATAGTTTGCTTTTCCATTCAAGCTTAGATATTTCAAATCAGCTAGAACAGCCTTACATTTTGGTGCAGGTCAAAGGTGTTTTCAGATAAGGTTAGAATGTTAAAACTGTAAAACTTGATATTTCATGCTACATAGCAAGGAAATTTCACATACATGGCTTATGTTTCTGCAGTTTTGAGTACAAGAATCTTGTTGCTGTTATTGTGGGTAAAAGGTCATTCCAGGTCACCAGAGTTCAAACTCTGAAAAGCTTGTATTCTAAGCATGTATCTTAATTTAGGCATTTCAGATATTTATGTATATTATACATACTTCTCCTTCTATTTAGTACTGCACAAATGCCTAATAAACAAGGCTATCCCATACAGTTAAAATCTAGGGCTGAGCAAGGGAGTCAGATGATAAAAAACTAACCTAGGCACAACAGTTTAAGGGAAGGGCCAAGAGTTGGCTTTTGAAACTATCAACTGATGGGGCACAGCAAACTTGCTCGGTTAGCCGGTTCCAACTGGGTATAGTCCGGGGGTAGAGAGATTTTTGATAGCAGAGTTTATTAGTAGAGAGGTGATAGTACAACTACTTACCACTAGTGGGATGAGTAGCCGGTGGAGCAGAGTTTAGTGGGTCAATAAGGTAATTAGCTACATTACCATGACTTTCTTTGTAGATGACAATAAGACGAGCCCCAGGTTGTCTAGTCTCAAGGCTGTCCCATTTAAGTTGTCTGATCATCTCAGAAACACTAGACTGATGACTATAGTCATTGAAGATCTATCTAGCAGCACGCGTCTGAACGTTTTCTATGGAATTCTTTTCGTATTGGGTATAGGTATTCCATACAGAACTGCAGTAATCAAGAATAGGCCAAACGAGCAAAATAAGCTCCAGTCTTAGTTGCCTTGTCACAGTGTGAGAGGTTTCTCCTCAGTAGCCCCAAATTACGGTTAGCTTTAAGTAATAATTGGTTAATATGTCTTTTCCAGCTCATACTGGAGGAAAGTTTAACGCCTAAATAAGGGTGGTGGTCAATGTGTTGTAAGGTGTGGCTACCCATTTGATATGGATTTGGATTAGTCTTATGGGTGACTCTCATAGTAAAGCACTTAGATTTATTAAACCCCATCTGCCAAGTTGATTCCCACTGACATTAAGTGTCAACATGTTGTTGGAGAATTTTTGTGTTCTTTATGTTCTTAATTTTACGGTACAAACTGCAGTCATCGACAAAGAGCCTAACGCTTGATTTGATATTTGCTGGCAAGTCGTTAACATAGACTAGAAAAAGTAGGGTTCCCAAGACAGTTCCCTGGGGGGACACTAGAGATGACCTTAAATGTTTGAAGACACCCCATCAATTTACACCTTCTGGTAACAGTTGGCAAGGAAATTCTTGATCCAAGAAAGGATGTTATTTAGGATCCCAACGTCCTTAAGTTTAGTAAGAAGATGCTGATAGGGAACTGTGTCGAAAGCCTTGCTTAAATCCATTATAATTAGATCAGCTTAGCTTCTGTTATGTGAAAATTTCATAATATCATCCACAAGGGCAGAAAGCTGAGTTTTGCATGATCTTCCTTTGCAAAAATCATGTTGTAATTCAAGTAGTACGTTTAATTTGTCAAAGTGGCCCATGATATGTCGGTGGATAATATGCTCTAGAAGCTTGCAGGGAATAGATGTCGGAGAAACAGGCCTGTAATCTGGAGGGTCGCATCTTTCACACTTCTAGTAAATGAGAGTTATGTTTGCATCAAGCCAGGCTGCTGATAGAAATCCACTTGACACTGACTTTTGGAAAAGCTTCTGTAAAATGGGGGCAATGCTATTGGCACAAGACTTTTAAAACTCTGGCAGTGATATTGTCAGGCCTAGCAGCCATGTGCACTTTAAGGTCAGTTAAGAGTTAGTTGTAGTTGAGATCTTAATGTCTCCTATGTCTGGAATGGGACTAGAGTTACTGTTAATAACAGGCATACAATTCATGTCTTCTTTAGTGAATACTGAACAAAATTGGTTATTTAAAGCCACAGCTTTTCCTTAGAACTGAACAAAAGTTTACCCTGGACCTGCAGCGGTGAGATGCCGGATGTTTTGGTTCTTGTGGATTTGATGAAATTCTAGAAAGATTTAGTGTTATCCGATTTTAAGCTACCCCTGGCAATGTTTCTTATATAACAATTAGGAGGTCTGATTTTTCTATCAATATTTCTCCTTAATTTCCTAAACTCAAATTTATGGGAGGACTGGCCATACTTCTTGACCTTTCTGTAGAGTAGCTGTATATGTCTCATCTCTCTTATTAGTAGTCTATTTACTTGAGCTTAATTTTGCTGGGATGTTCTTGTCAATGGAGTTAGAGAAGGCTGTCATAAAAGACTCGTAGAGTTCATCCATGGGGAAGAATCAATTAATTCTTGAGTTAGTTTGCAGTTGAAATCTTCCATGTTGCTATCCATCTTAGAGAAATTTGCTTTATGGTACAGGAACACTTTCCTTTTGGGTGGTGTAATGACTTTTGGTTTAAACAAAGCATTTATGATGACCGTGTCATGGTCACTTATGTCACTGGCAACATGGGTGGAGTGAACCAGGGCGGGACTATTTGTAAAACAAAGGTCTAGAATACTTGTCTCATGAGTAGACTCCTTGACTATCTGGTGTAACTTGAAGTCATTGGCAATGTCAATCTTGAGATTGCTGATGCCAGGATAGCTTCCACCAGTTTTGACTGACATAGATTCCCAGTCCATACTGGGTAAGTTGAAATCACCTAAGAGTCCCATTGCAGCAATTTTTGGTTTCGATGAAAGAGAAACCTATGCGGTCATGCTGGCGTGTGTATGTGTGCGTGTATGTGTGTGTGTGTGTATGTGTGTATGTGTGTGTGTTTGTGACACTTAGCCCGTTAACACGATATCTCAAGAAGGGAAACTCCGAC
>WURT03431462.1:0-22674 GCA_009936505.3 Holothuria glaberrima
CATATGGAGTAGATTTGTGCTAAATCTACATGTAAACATATTCAAACATTCCAACAGTATCAAATTTCAAGGACAAAAGGACTGAGGCAATGTGCCCACTTTAAATAACATTCTGTGATCTTGATGGGAACTTGAGGTATTTTTTGACAAAAATGAGTACTCTTTAATATGAGATATCTGGAGGTAGGAAAAGAGTATAGGATTTTTTTCTCTTTCACATGAGACACTTGTAAAAAGCCACTGGAAAATGCCTTCAAGTTAAAATCCAAATATAGTGTAAAATTTCTCACTTTTTTTTTTATAAATATCTCTATTAAGTATGAGATATCAAAATCTGGAATGATTAGATGCAACTTAAAATACACAAGGAAGTGCCATTTCCTGCATTCTGGATGCTCCACGCAGACTCATGGTGGCACTCCGCTTAGATAGTATCGGGGCATATTTGCCCCCCCCCATATATACAGTCCTGGATACGCCCTTCAAGGAATCTACGCATTCCTGCGGGCATGTATGTGTGTCCGTGTCTGTGTGCGTGTGTGGGTGTGTGTGTGATTGTGACACTTATCTCGTTAGTATGATATCTCAAGTAAGGAAACCCATATACGTGTCATACTTGGTATGTGAGTGCATCATATTGAGAAGAAAACCTCCGTCTTCCTCCGTCTACTTCTTGCGATAAACTGGTGCGGTAAATAAAAATTGCTATTGACATTAATTTGTTCTTGTCTACATTAAGGTGTAAAACTAAAATCCTGGTTTCACCTGAAATGCATTATATAGTCAAATTTCGAGATTAAAAGTCAAAATTTCGACTTTAAAAGTCAAAATTTCGAGATTAAAAGTCAAAATTTTGAGATTAAAGGTCAAAATTTTGACTTTAAAAGTCAAAATTTTGACTTTAAAAGACTAAATTACGAGATTTAAAGTCAAAAGTTCGACTTAAAAGGCAAAATTTTGACTTTAAAAGTCAAAATTTCTAGATTAAAAGTCAATATTTTGACTTTAAAAGTCACAATTTTGAGATTAAAAGACAAAATTTCGAGATTTTAAGACAAAATTTTGACTTTTAAAGTCAAATTTTGACTTTTCAGGGAGCTTGTTTTTCTTCCGATGTCCCTATTGAGCCACCGTATTCTCCCTTTAACCTTTAAATCAATTATATGCACACAATTGGGTGTTTCCATTATTCCGATTTTAAGAATGGCATGTACTATTATGACGCATAATGAACATTCGATGCTCTGCATTGCTGTTTTCATTAAAGTTCGCGGCCGCTCTGTCTTGCAGTTGGGCGCGGCATATATATGCAGTTATCGCAATAGACATAGCTTACAGTATATACAAGGAAGTAGGCTATGTGAGGCAGAGCAAGATTGAATGAATAGTGCTTGGAAATTTTTGTCTTCGTGATAAACTAATTACCGTGGAATTAATAATTGCAGACACAGGCTGCTTATCCTTCCAAAGATACTTAGCCTGTTGAGGTAGGCCTAGGTGTGATGTAAATTGTTACCCCAATTAATGATTTAATACTACTCGTTTTTTCGAAGATGGAGAAACTGAATGGTTGTAACGTAAGTGCACGAAGCAGGCCTAGCCTAGGCTAGGCCTGAACTAGTCCTCAGTTAAGGACTGTATGGTCGTTCGCCGAGAGCTCACTGTACACAGTCCTTACAACGCACTATAAAAATAGCGGGGGGATCGGGCGTCTTTATGATGGTTAAGTTGACTTTCTTTTCGAAGCAAATTTTGGTCGTAAAATCTTAATTTAGTTCCATTACTTTTCTTATCCAGAACCTACAGGAGTATTGCAATTATTTTTGATCACCGAGATCTTCTGGAAAGGGCCAAAAGTTCGAAATGAAATCAGCAACATTTCGCGCCGTAAAATTTACTGTGTGACTAAGGAACTTTGTTTACATCAGTATGCTAATGAGCTTCATTATGACGTCATGACAGAATGTGTACATTGGCAATGGCTATGTGTATGTATAGAAATTACAGTTATGAAATGTTCGTGTGACTTCATAATGTTGCGCACACAGCATTCTGATATCAAGAAATATAGGCCTAGGCTAGTCTGAAATTTAACCAACAAAAACCGTCTACATTGTCTGGAACCAACTGTACAGTAGTTACAAATAGGTCTGAAGTTGGAAAGATTCCAGACAAAATCTGACTGCGTTGTTTGAAACCGACTGTAGATGAAAATAGGTGTGAAGTTCAAAACAATTCCAGATTAAAACTTACTCTTGGAAACTGACTGTACAGTCAGAAAATTAAAGCCTGAAACTGACTAGCATAAGCCTTCAGATAAAATCAGAAAAAAAATTGACTACTTTGTTGAATACACACAGTAGTTGAAAATTAGTCCTAAAGTTGCAGGCAAAAACAACCCTGGGATTGAAACTCCCTGCAACAGAAACTGATTACAGGGTCTTCTAGCTCTCTGCCCCAACTGACAAGAAGTTTAAGGCACAAATATACCCAAGATGAAATCATCAGCATATGGTATATATCTAAAACTTACATTTGTAAAGGAAGTATATGGGAATATCAATAAATTAAATCACATTAACAGACTTATCTTCATTTTGGTAGAACGTAGGTGATTTTTTTCCTCTCTTAATTAAAACATTTCAACAAACTCCTAACTCGGGTAAAAGGCAAGAGCATATGTATAACAAACACTTTATACACATATGCAAATGTTTCTTAATTAATACTTAAAGTTAAAATAGACAGATCGCTACAACAGCTTGATGTGTGCAACTTACCTGTAGAATTTAAAGACAATCTGTTATTTGAGATATAGCTAATTGTTACTATCTACAGAGAGTAATTAAATCCATGAAATGGACACACTCTTTGAAAAGACTTGACAACATGTTGGCAAAAGCTAAAAGAGACCAGAAACTGAATTTGCATGGCAAATTCTACGTAGCCTCAAGATGAGTTTGAAATGTTGAGGTTTATGTTACCGCTGATGGAGGGGCAGGGAGCAGAGCCGGTCTAAAAATAAGAGGTATCCAATGATCGAGTCTTTGTAACCAGTGGCGTACGCAGGATTTCTCACGGGGGGGGGCTTGCAGTATATTGAGTGATCGCCGGCCTTGGGGAGGAGTCTAAGGGGAGCGGGGATTTTTTGACAATTAGGTGTCCTTACACGCAGTCTGGTGCCACATATGCTACCTTTTGAAGTAAAATTTGTGTTACAAAATTTGCGTATTTTTAGGAACTAAAATAAATGGCATCAGTGAGGGGCCATGGGGAGACAACCCCCCCTTAGAAAATTTTTGAAAAATTAGGTGTCCTTAACATGCAATCTGGTGCCACACATGCTAACTTTTGAAGGAAAATTTGTGTTACAAAATTACGTACGTATTTTTATGATAAAAAAATTGGCATCCGTGAGGGGGCAATGGCCCAATGCCCTCCTCTGCGTACGCCACTGTTTGTAACTTAAGCAGGCTGCTTCTGTCGTATTCCGAATTGAAACTTTGTGAAGCTCAAGTCCATAGCCGGGGGAGGTGGGGTGGTGACCCCTTAGAAATTTTTGGCCTCTAGAAAATTCAGTTATTATTGTCCTAATGCATTTTAATATGCATAAAACCTTCTGGTAGCATGTGAAAAGCAATTGAGTTCTAGGTATCCGATGGTAATATTATAAGTTAAAGTGAAAAAACTTTAGAACACCTTGCCCATGATACTCAGTAAACCGACTAAAGGTCACGCGAGATCTCTTTTACGAAGAAACATGCACTATATACCGGTGACAATTATTCATTAACTGGACTCTGTGGGCTTTCAAAGTCATCTTCATAAAAAAATGCATCACGGCACATGTACTACACTGTATCTAGTCATAATTAAGTAACACCACAACATTTCGGCTCTGGTAGGCTTCACACGCTTGTTGCCCTCACTGTACTACTCTTTAGTGCAACGTACACTATATTCAATGTGTCAACTTACTACAGGAGGCGATCATCTACGTATAAGCCTTTGCTGTAGTGTGTATGCAGATTGATGTTCCTGGCTACGAATCAACGAATGGGTCTACAGTTAACTGATGTGATACATTTAGGGGAAATATGGAACTTATGCGTGGCATCCGTATCCTGATTTGCTTTATCTACTATTCCCCCGTATCTAAACTGTTCTGCCACGTAGCCACAGTAAAGTTTAGACCCAAATAGGGTACACAGATATCTACCATCTTCCATTGCTGTCAACTCAATAGATCGTAGAGTCTCTCGTAGTGCTTCCACATTCTAGATTCATTTTTCCTGAAATGGAAGCTAAAATTTCGTGAAATCGGCTTGGTATTTCCTGAAATTTTCATAACGCTTTTTATGTTACTTAAATGGCTGATCCAGGATTTCGCCCTGTCAAGCAATACGTCATTTCCACACGCCATACGCCGTTTCCCGATTGATCTACCTTCCCAAAACTTTCTCGAAGAGCACCCATATTTTCCGAATTTTGGGAAGAGTGAAAACACTGGTCTCTCGACTAGCAGGGTTACCCTGGCTACACCAATACGTCAAAAGGGTCGTTGATCTGCATGATTTCACTCGACGGATGAATCCTTATCAGTAGGCTACGTAATCACTTGTAGCTCAGTTCTTTAACATCCAAACCAAATGTTTCTATTCTGTAACGATCTTCAAACATTTCATTGTAAGAATTAAAACACTTACCTGTACAATCTCATCCAAATTTACTGTGAAAAAACTAAGTTCAGTTTTTTTATACCTCTACTGTGGGCTTTCAGCTCCAAAAAAATCTTCTAATAGTCAGTAATAGTTTGGTTTAATTCAGAATTTGTATGGAAAGAACAAATCTTTGTCCAATTGAAGGATGTTGAGGTAAGATTAAGAGTCCGTTTGGGAATCGGTTTTGATCGGGACATTTTGAAGACGGAGTAGAGTCGGACTGGAAGCTGTTAGGAATGAGACTTTATCTGTGCAGATTCAGTATTTGCTTATTTCTGACTCAAAGTGCAGAGAACTGATTCCCACCTGACTCTAGACTGATCCCACACCGACTGAAATTTCCAGAAGGGAATGAATTTTAAACCGGATATCTCAAAGTGGCAATGTTGGACACTTTTCATATTTAGTACATAGATTTGTCATGTTAAAAGGAAGAATACTATTGTTTTTGGTTGAGGTCAAAGGTCATTTGAAGTCACTAGAGGTCAGAAACTGAAACCCTTTTAAACATGATATCTCAAGGTAAAAATAATGGACTCTTTTCATATCTGGTATATAGGTTTGTCATGTTAAGAGAAAAGCCATATTGTTTTTGGTGGAAGTCAAAGGTCATCTGAGGTCACCAGAGATCAAAGAGCAATATTTTCTAAGAATTCACAAGATCCTCCCATCGGATCACCTGAGGTCAAAAAGCTAAATATCCCAAGAACTAGCATGATTGTCATATGGGGTCACCAGAGGTCATAAGGCAAAACTTTCCACACACTCCCAAGATCGTCATCCGGGTAACCAGAGGTCAAAAGGCAAAATTTCCCAAGAATTCCCAAGATTGTCATTATGCAGTCACCAGAAGTCAAAAAGCAAAAGTTTCCACGAACCTCCAAGATCGTCATCTGGGGTCACCAGAGGTCAAGAAGCAAAATTTCCCAAGAATTCCCAAGATCGTGGTATATGGGATCACCAGAGGTCAAAAAGCGAAACCTTCCATGAATTCCTAAGATTGTCATCTGGGTAACCAAAGGTCAAAAGGTAAGAATTCCCAAGATCGTCGTCTGGGGTCACCAGAGGTCAAAAAGGGAAATTACCCAAGTTTTCCCAGTTCGTCTTTTGGGGTCCCAAGAGGTGACGTGAGGCCACGGGAGGAAAAAATTGCAAAAAAACATTTATACTTGATGTCTGATTACATTACATTACATTTCACAGAAGACAGGTCAAGGGTTATCTGAGAAAATCTCAACTTTTTGTATGGCAAGGATAGGGTTCGTACATGTTGTGGAATTCATGGAAAGTTAGAGAAAACTGAAATATGAATTCCCAGGCCTGGAAAGTCAGGGAAAATAAACACGTTTACAAAAAGTTCTGGAAAAGTCTGAATTTTATGAAGGCACATAGGGCCACCGACTTTCCGCGATAGAGGAAAAATGCGGGAAAAACGGAATTCACTCTTAAGCACTGAATATCACGGAATTTATGAAAATTTACCAAGCTCAAAATACATCTTAAGTTTCGACAGATAACTGAGTTATTATTTTCCAAAACTACATCAAACGAATATCTGTATGTACCAAACACATACAAAATTTATAGTAAGATGGGGTAAAAAAAAAACAGTTTCCCTAAACTTTGATAAAAAGACACAGGTTAAAGGTTTTCATTATTTTTCAGTATAGTAAACTGAAAAATGGAAACATGTTTCGCACTGCCCATGACAAAATTGATTTTCTTTGAGGAAACTTGAGATATTCTAAAATATCATTTTTTTCCCCGAAAATTTTCCGAATTTGGGGTAAAAAACTCGTGTGTGATAAAACAAAAACACTCCCAGTGTTTTATAGTGTCAACTAGTTTAAAATGTAAAGTTTAAATACGGTTTCAAATACGGTTCAAGTTTCAAGTTCGGTTTCAAATACACTTCAAATACTGTGCAAGTCCTTCCCTTTAGTCGCTTCTTACGACAGGCGGGAAACACCGTGGGCATATTCTACAACCCCCAGCTCACAGGGGGCCCCAGTTTAATGAGATTAACACTAAAAAATAACTTTGTTCGATTCAGAAACAAGTAAAGAAATATTTATTGACAATTCATGTGGGGTGCAGGGCATGGGGAATACTTCCCACGGGAAATACTTCCCATGGGGAACGCTTCCCATAGGAAGCATTTGTCGTGTGGGGAATTTTACTCATAAAATATATCTTTCAATATCCATCTGCAAATCATCGGACAATGTCTTTATATCTTTAATGAACACTGTCATGGTGACGCTAGAGATGTTATTCTGCCTGTAGCGTTGTCTTTCAATGGATTCCAATACTACATGCAAATATAGCACTTAAGAACATAAATGGTCATACTTCTTTGTCCTTTTTCCACCCTTAATTACAGTTCATGGATGCAAATATGATATTTATTGAGAAGCAGTCTTAGGTGAACTGAATGTCACAATATATGATAGCTCCACATCCAATTTGTTCTTTTTGCAAGGATCGATAGTTACATGCATGCCCCATGAACATACAAAGTTCTCTCCACATATATGCTCAGGCAGTTATAGCCTTTGAAGAGTCCATGACAAATTTGTAACTCACATACCAGAGGCTCAAATATACATGTTCATACAGTACAGTACAGTATGAAGTTTTCACAAAAACAGTCCATTCTTAGCAAGTTGTACCAATTAAGCAGTGGAAAGTGACAGGGCCATCACATGTCTTCTTCAGTTCCTTGCAGAGTATAATTGTTTAAGCAGATTCCTGACACTCTTTTAAGTGAAAGGTATTTAAAGTCACAACATACAACATTCACCATACTTCATGATTGCACAAGTTCTGTCCTGGCTGCATATGGTACCTGTGCCAATTACTGATGTTTTGACTGTAAGCCTCTACTATACAACCTCACAGTACAGCCACTGCCAGGGCAAGTTAATTGTTACTGTTATACACTCAGTGTACACTGCAGGCTGTGCATGTGTGTGTAGTCCAAACAATGGTGTTTATTTGAAAAGCCCTCTGCACATCTCATCAACCAATCACAATGAGCTGGCTTACAGCTTTCAAAGGGTGCATGACATACACTGTGATGCAACAACAGTTTATTGTAGACCTACTATAGAGCAGTAAGTTCTACAGTAGGCCCTATTGGCAACGTGCTGTGTAAAATACTGTAAGCTGCTTGTTAAAATTTAGTTGAAGACTGATTAAGTACAGTATACTATATTGCATCATGGCAGTTAACAATACAGCACGAACTACATATATACAGTAGAAGTGAATCAGTGGTGATCAATTTCTACAGTACCAAATGACGGTAATGTGCTGGGGTATAATTCCTAGCGCAGTACATAAACATATGAGAAATCGCATGCCAGTATTGTGTGAGTAGTTGAAAATAGCCTAGACTATATAACTGAAGCTTCTAATTTGCAATTGTAGGCTATAAAGAAATAAGCTATATTCATTATGGCCTGCATTTACAACTTGATGGACTTATGAATGCATGGATATGGTTAGCTTACATGCATTTATCATGGGGGTGGAATGGTGGGACTATATATCCTACCTTTCACAATTATCAGTTAAGATCTACTAATTAGGATAAAAGACTTAATTTTAAGAGGAGAGCCTGAGGAAGAGACACCGAGGGAGCCTACTATTTGTCATTATCCCGCAAATGCATGTTAAAGAGATCGGCACAATTGAGGTGCAGTGTATCGTATATTGTCCTGCAGGCCTTGTAACTGTTATGTCAGTCAATGTTCACATAAGCATGATAGCGCGATTACCGCGATCAACGCACTCTTCTTAAAAAATGTTTTAAGGACTTGGGTAGGAATATCTCCTGCGGAGAAAACCTGTTAAATAAAAGTGGGGACTTTGTGCTGCTTTGACTTATCAAGATCATGGGTTTCACCTTCAATCAATACCCTAAAAATATATGGGAGGAAGACCCCCCCCTTGCAATTCTGAGACCTGCCAAGTATATATGTAGGTGCCTATGTCCCATTACAATCTTTCCAATTTAAACTGCTAAGTGCTGTGACCTGTGCTTTGTAGGAGGGGCGTGAAAGAAGAGCAGCTTTCTGCAAGCCGGTAAACACTTTGTCACCCCAGAAGATTAAAATGCAATGGCCATTGTGATTTTTTCATTCTTCCACTTAAACAATATAGGCCTAGGCTATGTGGCCTGCAAGTAATCAACATACATATACTGAAATTTGTTAGTAGCTTTCATGCTGGCGACTGAAAAGTAAATTAAAAATTACCAGGTGCATCATTGATGTTAAAGGTAAAGCACATACATGCAAAGCGATAGGGTGTATAATATGGTACCATACATAGGTCTTCAAGCAGGGTCATGTATGGTAAGATCACATTATGCCATGAGAAACTGCATATGAAATTGACACATTCAATCAAGAAGTGGACATTAAAAGAAATAAACTTACAATTCACATGGGGACTTGTCAATTTCCCGTGTGAAATTACAAATGTCATGGGAAATTATCATTTCCCTGTGAAAAACTGGAAAATCTTACTGGGAGTAATCATTCTCCATGAAATGGTACTATTTTCCAAGGGGAATTACAACTTCCCGTGAGAAAGGAATCAAATCTCATGGGGATTTGCCAACTTCCCACGGGAAATTTCCATTTCCCATGAGAAATTTCAATTTCCCGTGGGAAGTTAATGGGAAATGGTGCATTTCCCATGCTGATTTTCAGATTTCCCATGGGGAGTGCATGATTCCCGTGAAAATCCCACGAGAATCCTTGACTTCCCATGAGTGAAGTGGGCCACTTCCCGTGGGAATTGCATGGGTTTTTTGTAAGGAAAACAAGGCACTTTTGGAACCTATAGATACATGGCAATTAATTTCTCACTTGGGCAGTGATGAAAGCTTGTTAGGAACTAAGAATCTCCTGATGCTGTAAGTACTCCAAGTAAAAAGTTTCGGAAACATGGTGCAAAATCCAAAATGGTTGACTTTTGGGTTGTAGACCTTAAAAGTACCCCATTTCAGGTGTAAAGGAATCTACATAATTACTTTTCATGATAAAATAAAATAGACATGTTGCTTTAATATATACAAAATATGGCAACTTTATTAAAACCTCTGGCTTTTTGGGGGATTGTTCTTTTTACCCAACTGCAGTACCCCTTGTTTTTTTTTTACCCCAACTGACTATACCATTGAAAATGCAAATTTATCCTAAAATCATCAAAATACTTTGAAGTTATGATCAGAAGACGAGTAGGAACCTTAACGAATATCGGCAAAATTTTACTGGTATAGGCTCCAGTTTTCCTACGCTATAGGGTGTTAGGCCTGTTTAAAACGTGTTTGTTGCCTATAGGATCATAACTAGACAATTGCAGCCTTTGTTTTCAACATAATTACTCCAGAATAAGATGAATTTGACAGGAGAGGTCTTTTTTTTACCTCAAAATATTAAATCAGTTTTTATAATCTGAAGAGGGTGACACTATTAGCCCAGCTATGCCAACTATGCCAGGGCCCAGGTAAGTCTCAATTACTGTAACAGTACTCATCATCAGGATAAGAAAAAGATAGCTGGTCAAGAACATCAAATCACGAACCTGGCATGTGCAAAACAGTCTTAAAGGTATTATTCAGAGGCAAATAAGGGTCTTGCAATCCACTCAAGAGCATAATATTAGGTAAAGTAGATTTTTATACTTTTTTTCTACGGAAAAAACGGAGCGAAGAAATGGTGTTTTCTATTTTTAATCATTTTCTGAAAACTTAACTGTTTTTGGTCGAAACTGAAATGATAAGGTCACGTGATTTCTTCGAAAGGTCAACTGTGACGTCACTGGCCGGAGTAGGGCCGATCATTTACATTAGCTAGTATGTACTATAGGCCTACAGCTACTGTTCTTTTCTCTTACATGGTGATCGGAAGTGGTGAAGAATTGCATAGTCAAGGGTTGCTTTGCTACAGAGAATACCCCTAGGATCAGTTTTTTCCTGTTTCCAACGTGCAGAGGCAGTAAATCTCGTCACCGGGCCTATGTCAGGTTCGATAACCCTTAGCGCACACGCGTTTTCTCAGCGTTCATCGCCATACATATACTTTACTGCATGTATGGCGTTTTTCACTCTGTCATGCTTCGTGTACTACAGGGCCAAATTGCGCTACATACACTAACCCTGTGCAAACTTTACAAGACACGTCCTTCAGATTTTCATCTAAGACTCTTACCTCCAACTTTGAAACCCTCCCAGTCCATTCGAATTATATGTTTTCTTTGGATCAGAGTAGTATTTACGCTATCCCTGCATGAATTCAAAGAATTTTCACCGCTTTTTCAAAGCAATGCTTGAACGTCGCGCTTACTTTTGTGGTCAGAATTTATACAAGGTAGTACACCTGCAGGGGCGTAGGCTGGTCTGAGCCTGGGTTGGTGCGACATTTGAAAAGATGGAACTCAATTCAAAAAAGCCTGCACCAGCGTATGTATAGGCGGCAGAACAATGTCACCTCAGTCATTCCCTAGGTATGCGTAAATTGCACCTTTTTTATGCGTCCTAGGGTTGGTTTACAGGAGTGGCATCCTTCATTTGTCACTACATAAATGTGCCGTCCTGGGAGATGTGCCACTCCCCTTTGAGAAATTGTTGTATTTTTTGCTGTGCTTCTCCGAAAATTGCTATATATCGTAAGATATTGATAATAAAAACAACATTAAAGTAAGGTTAAAAGCGCGCGGAGCGCACGAAAATTTCGAAAGTTTGCGAATTATTAACAAACATTCTGATAGTTTGAGAACCATTTGAAACTGAGAAAAAGATTACAAGAGATGCAACACTCGGTCGAAAACACACCTTACCCAACCTGCTACAGAAATCTATAGCTTAAACGCATTTTTGGGATTATTTAGAAAAACAAAAATCCAGAATTATAGCCCAAGAAAATACTCACAATACCCATTTCAAGGTATACTTGCGGAGCCTGGGAAGGGCGATTTCCAGCGATCTAGGGGTTATGTTTTATCCAAAAAATTTCTGGCACGCTCCGTGCCAACTAATGGTGCCCAGTTCCGGAACAAGGGTTGTTTGCAGAGGGGCAAGTGACTTGAAATGCGACCCAGAGCCCGGAGCCCGGACTACCTGTTTGTTTGATCTAGTGGCGCCGTCAGGAGTTGGTGACTGGGTGGCACCACAGATGACGTCGTAATGCGACCTCAGTCAGTCCCCAAGTCTGCGAAAATTGCCCCCTTCTAGCCTATACGTTCCTGCCATTTTATAGTCGTCCTGGGGTTTAAGGAGGAGGGGTGTCCCCTCCCCTTTGAGAAATTTTTGTTAATTCAAGGTGGCTTAGATGCAAACAGGTGTTATTTTTGGGAAATTTTTGGAACTGATCATATATATATATATAAAATAATTTCCATTATCAGTGAATTCCAATTTTTTGTTTACGTGAAATAGGAGAGTATGTTATCTAAGAGAAGGGTATGTTGTCAACAAACTCCTCAAGCCATCACCGCTATAGGCTACTTTACTGCCTTCTATCCAGGGCAATTTTCAAGCAAAAATACCTGTGTGGAGTCAGCAGAAACATTTTTGATTTTTCCTTTGCTTCATTGTGCATTATAAATAAGTATCCAAGGCTGGCAGGGACCGATAGGAAGCTTTGGATTAATTATACACAAAAAGGGGATACCAACATGTTGCTTATTACGTGACATCCAAATGACACTATAAAGTAATTTTACAAAGATCGTATTTTATCAATTGTGAACCATTACTCAGACTAACATATTCCAGCAATGGAAAATAAGCGAAAGAGAGGGCGGATATATCACCTCCTTGATAGGTATAGCAAATAAGATGGAGGACTAACAAGTGCATTTCGGAACACTTTTCTGTCGTAAATGCATTGACATTCACCATTTATAGGAGGGCGCGCGAAGCGCTGGGTTAATATGTTTAGAAAATGTAAAATGCCAAAATACGTACTTCCAATCTTTCACATCAGGTGACAAACTGGATTAGTCAAAGATCCATAATGATGCGAGACCCTCACAGAGGTTGGAGATGTACCTTTTGAGAAAACTATTGAGGCAGAATAATTCCCTTTATCATTACTTTAATGGTCATGAGATGGAGTGCAGACCGTGACGAGTGGGAGAGAAGCGGTCCAAAATTTTGCATTAAATTTAATTTCCCTGACTGCATTCAGACTCTGCATTGAGACACTGTCAATTCCCCAACAAACCTATCTGCCCACCACAAAGTGAGTCTTCTACTTTGAATTCGGTAAAAGTTTTCAACGCTTGCTGTTTTGCTTCTCCGGGAGTTGTTATCGGAAGGTATTAATAATAACCACAGCATTGAGTTAAGGCTTAAATTTTGATAGTTTGAGAAGAGTTGGCGAAAATTCTTACAGTTTTGGAAACATTTGTGATAGAAAATGATTGTATAGATCCAACACTCCGTCGAAAACACAACTCACCCTACCCCCTATAGAAATCTATAGCTTAAAAGCCTTTTGGGACCTTTTTTTTAATCCGATATCGATCGGGGGCACGCGCCCACATGCCCCCCGTGCCGGCGCCACTGGTTCGATCTTCCCGTGTGGGAACTCAGCAAGATTCTTATTTATGGCCCGGCTGGCGGTGCCATTCTCTGTCGACAAAAGAACATTTTTTTGCATCTATGATTAACCTATGGGAGCAAAGAATATACAGCCCAAACCTAGTTCCAGCTTCCAACTGTCGAGCTAAACTCGAATCCAACAAGTACACAAGCTTTCATTTTTCCTTTCCTCCTCTTTCCAAATTTTTTCCTTTGTCTTCCTATCTTTTTCTCTATTTTTTTCGTCTACCTTCATTTTGAGCCCCATTGCCCGTGTAGGGAGGGCGGCTGCCCCTACCTAATCCCCCTTTGTTTCGCCACTCAAGATGGCGCTACGCTTAGATAGTCTTCCCAAAATTCTCAGCCCTTATTCAGACCTTTAAATCACTATCTGAAGTACAGTATATTCGCGACCTTCTGTTTGAATGTCTTCAGGGAGTCTTTGCACTTTTGCCATCACCTAACGAGTAACATATATGGCACTTAAAACTAACCCATATTTCTAGAGTTGATCTACTATGCTCATTGCCTACTCAAACTTGCATATATACAAGGGGTGCATTCCGTTCACATTTGTTGAAAAGCCTTTTACAAATGTTTTATTTGTTCTCTTACATTATGGTATGCTTGAAAAATCGTATTTATTGATAGGATTATATGGACACTTGTCATAATTTCTTTTTTTATTTTTCTTTTATTATTTTTAAACTTGCTGTTGGTTTTAAAAGCCATATGTATTACAGTATGTACTGTTACGACAAAGTATCAAAGAACCTAGACTAACCCCATCAGCACATGCTGTAACAAATCTTAATGAAACGGACCAGTCATGAATGGATGATAGGTGATCAGTGGTGGTCAGGGTTTTGGAGTTCAACCCCGGCAGCAAATTCTTGCAGAGACATTCTGTGATGTTTGTCATTATGATATTACTTTGTTTATTGCATTATTGATGTTCAGAAATTTGAGGTCAGTAGTCATCTAGTGGGTCTCTGAGTGTGGTCTCTGAGAAAAAATATCTAGGCCTTTAAAAAAAATTGACGGTCATGTAGAGACCTTTGATTTTGGAACCCTAATGAAAACACTGCAGGAAAATGTTTTTTTTCAAGCTACAGTATACCCTGTACATGCTACAAATGAGATATCATTTATCATATCATCATAAGTGGTGGTCCTGGAAATTTATGTTGAGGTCCTTGAAAGTCATGGAAAAGTCAGGGAATTTTGTCAATTGGAACCTATGCGAACCTTGATAAGAAATCACAAGGCCTTTTGGCTGACTGGTTCATATACCTAAAGATTCCACTGGAAAGGTCATTTACATTTCAAGTAATTTAGTGTGTGATGCATGTGCGTGAGGCTATTGAACTACTGATAACAACTTAGCTGCATAATACAGAGTAAGAAAATGTGGGCCTGTTGACAAAGTATTTTGAGTGTTGAAAGAGAAATATACTTCTTGACATCTTTCTTGATATTCATTGTTTACTTCATAGCTGGAAAATTCTTCAATCGTTTGCACCAGGTACTCTACAAAGGCTCAATTTACAACATGTTTAAAACCGATTGCATCGAGAGCATCCTTCGAAAACTGTTCACATCCTACTCTCGTCTTCTTTGTCGTTATCCGATTGTCATTGCAGTTTGTTCTGTACTACTTGCTGCTGGGTTGGGATCGGGATTTGCGTTTTTCTCATACATCTCTGATACTGAAGAACTTTTCACTCCACAAGGGAGTCAGGCTAAAAATGACCGAGAGATCATTGCTAAATTGTTTCCCGTTGACTTTGACAGCTTTCTTCCAGATCGGGTAATCAATGATGATCAAAGACAACTTTCTATTATGTTTTGGGCTGTCGAGGGAGATAATATATTTAACTCTCAAGTTTTGGAAGAAATTTTAGACATCAATATGGAGATCATCTCCACGAAGATAGTTGCAAATGAAACTGAAATCACATTTGAAGATGTTTGCAGTCGTTGGAATGGTGAATGTCTAGCAAACCCTTTACTTCAGTACTTTTGGGATCAATTTAACAATGTGTCATTCCAAACAGTTGAAAACGAAATCCAGGTACCATTTCCTTACATTTTTTACCAGGGAAACACTATAAATATTGAACCATTTCTTGGACAGAGTGTAGTAAAGGAAGGGTTTGCAATTAAGGCTCAATACTTTCTAGCAACTTACTTTCTTCGGGAAGTTCAGGATGATGGCCTATCAGAACTATGGGTTAACAAACTGCAGACTGAAATCGTTGAGAGAGATTATTCATTCGTTGAAGTAGCTATGTTTCCTTCTGATGGTCTGGATCAGGCACAACGAACTCTAACCAGGACGGTAATTCCGTTCTTTTCGATAACCTATACAGTTCTAATAACTTTTGCGATAACTTCTTGTCTGATGTTCCGTGACAACGTTCAGAGCAAGCCTTGGCTAGCCTTTATGGGAGTTTTTTCAGCCTCTCTGGCAATCATCTCAGCATTAGGACTTCTGTCCTATTGTAAGGTTCCTTTCAACCAAGTTGCAACCTCTGTGCCTTTTTTGATTCTAGGTAAGTACACAGAATCAGTGAATACTTTACAATCAATGTTTGTTTTATTTATATGCATTATGTGTACCAAAATGAATAAGTTTGTTGTGGGCGGATGGATGAGCGAAATATTACAGGTAAAGTATTAGTACTGGTAACTTGCAAAGCTCGTAATTAAAATTGAAAACTTATTTGGTCACATGCAAACAGATTATTGATGCCTTGCCGTAACGTTTCTGAGGATAAAAGGATCTCTGCGACGTTGATGTTGTGTATGTGTGGGTGTGTTTGTGTGTGAATGTGAGACGCTTTGTTTGTAAACACAATATTTGTAAAATGGTTATAGTGAGGGATTTCATACGTGGTATGCGGTTAAATAATGACCCATATTTAGTAGATTTGCCCTATCCTTTTTAGTGGAGGTCAAAGGTCTTTGGGGTCACCAGAGGTCAAAATGTGAACATCTTGTAAACAACATCGCAAACAAAACTGGTGAATCGCATATTTAGCATGTAGATGCTTTATGTTAAGGAATATCATTCGTGGAATAACTATGTAAAGAAGAAAATTATACCTTTTTTTGTTAGAATCAGGCTAACAAATATTACAAATTTCAGTGCAGCACATACATACTCGTTGAAAAGTAACATCCAAAATGTGTATAATAGTAACACCAAACATATGGGTAGTTAACAAACTCCAAATTTATCTTAGTTAAGCAGGTATGTCTCTGTGATGTGAGTCATGTAAAATGTGTATATAATGCTCACCACAAACACTCCTGATCCACTAGTTAAAATATAGGTCAGGGCTACCAGGTCATTTTATACATGTGTTCGAGTACAGACACACTTTTAGTCCAAGAAAGAAGGGGAGGAAGCAAAACGGTCTTCTCCATGGTTTCCATTTAAAGTTGTGGAATCACTTTCTTCATGTATACTGACGGTGAAGGGCTCAGCACAGCACCCATTGGGACCAGGGTGTTACCCTATGAGCTCTGATGCATTTTCAAAATTGTGGGAATAACAGAGGAGCATGGAATATCTTTAAATGGCACGATGTAGACAGGTTACGATGATTACAGTGTAGCTCAGACTTGAAAGGCCAAAAGATCTTGAGCAAGTTGACAGATAATTCTGCGCACTAGATTTCCTTCCAGCATCTACAAATCAAATTAATAAAAATAAAATAAAAAAAATCATGCAGCAAGACTTTTTTCAAGGACAATTAAAGACAAGAATTTCCTTACAACGTACCATCATTGAAGTAATAATTTGCATGGCTGCTGATTACTTTGTAACTGGGGCTTCAAATTATTTTGAGAGTGTGTGTGGGATTTGGCTTGAACCAATGCTGGTCTAACAGGGGGTTGTAATGTGTGGGGAAAAACTCCCCATTTGGGATATCTCAAGAAATTTTTTGTGCTTAATAGATGCAAAAAAATGTTTTTTCAGTATCAATTGAGAGTGCTCTGAACCAATCAAAATGATTTATTATTTAAAAAATAAGGTATGGCACATAATTTATGAACAACCAAGGTTCGACAGTTCGAGGTCACACCTATTTCCCTAAATCAATGAAATGCTGTTTTTATGGGTAGTTCTTACATCGTTTACTGGTTGACTCACTATCCCTTCTCTAGTAGATTTTTTCATATGTCCATCCCATGGTGGCAATGAATTTAAAAGGTTTATTCTGCCCTATGTGGGCAATTGTTACTGCTGCATATGGCCTGTAAAAATGTCCTGTATAATGTAATTTGGTGATATGTGCCTTCCAGAAAGCATATTTAAACCAATTCCTAATGCAGCCCAAATGTTGAATGGCCCACAAAATGCAGTAGTTGAATGCATGTACTGTATTCCAACATGTTGTACTGTCCTGAATCATGATATTAAAAAGTCCACCCGACTAATTATTCTCATCCTTTGATAAATGTTTCCATTACAATTTTCAGTTTCAAAACAAACTGTATGAGGGTGTGAATTTACCTTCATTTCAAAGTTAATCCAATATTTTCTCCAGGTGTCATTACACTGCCAGGAACACGACATACATGTAATACTATTTGTGCTACTGAGTATGGTTTGATATTGTACAGGTGCACCCACTCACTTGGCAACTACTCTCTATTCCATAAAGGTTAATACAGTACTTACCTATGAGGATACAACAGTCCTACTTTGCCTGAGGTACATCAGTAACGTCCTCTCTTTTTTGAGTACTTCTCCAGTCGGTACAGGTATTTGGTGTGACCTGTTGACCCTGAAGAGCTATTTCAAGCTGGCTTGTTTTGAAGGGTTTACCCCGTAGGCCTGTGAGTAATGAGGTGAATCTTTAAGTGACCTATACAATTGTAATTTATGGTTTTGCTGTTGCTAACACAGTAGCCTATTCCATGCTAAAACATTCCCTGCTAAAACTTGGTATAGGATACAAGTGTCAAGTCAAGAGTAATTTTTGCCACTTCAGTTGTGATATTTAATCGACTGTAATAGAGTGAGATATTGCCTGAGGAGAGTTGTGACTTTCCTACACTTCGGAAATTATTTCGTTGTTCTTAATAGGTTTCTATGCTCCAAAATGGTGCTAAGTTTGGTAATTACCTCTGAACTGACTCTATGTTTGAATTTTTCTGCTGTGCACGTGGGATGACACTCCCAGCAACTTTGGATGGTACGCAAGTGTGTACTTCCACATTTAGTATGGCACTCGCTATAGGCGGATTGACAAGCAGGTGAGTTGGTTGTCTCTGTATCAATGGTCTTCCAAAAAATTTTTTGGTCAAAATGACCATCCAGATGGGGGGGGGGGAGGAGAAAGGTATGGCACATTTTAGACCCTCCATGTCCATAAGTTGCATCTAAACCTCTACTTTCAGATTTTATGCTTTAGAAAGAAATTTAGATTTCACACAAAAGGGTAGCGGATTTGATTAAAGTTAATAATTGCCTAAAGGCATGCGCATGGTAATGGGAATAATATTAAATATCTTAAGCCCGAGAATAGGCAACAAGGGTTATCAATGTCTATACATCATTCAGGAGGAATAGGGTTTATCCATTGGCCAGAGAGAGCAACCCACGTGGGAAAACATCTGCGGAATAGTCCAGAGACCCTTCTGGAAAACACTGAAATCTTGTATGCAATTTTCCATATTCTGAGGGCATAAATCATAAAAAGAACAGTATGTCAACAATTCATTTTTTCTTCAAGTACCCAAATTTTCATTCACAGTTAGGATCTGGGGGCAGGATCTGATGTTACTACGGTCCTAGTTGAGGACATTGGCATTCGAATTTAGAAGGCAATATTTTGCTCCCCATCTTTAAACATTTTTAGAAGAATTCCTATAGATTTTGTTCATATTTCTAAATATTCTGCCCGAATTTTGTTGTTGTCCACAAATTTGGGGAAACTTTGTCCTGTGCCCCTCCCCTACTTCCCTGCCTCATATGCCTGTGATTGTGGTAATAAAGAAGACCTATTACGTTGAGGTCTTTGCAGTCAGTAGTAAAGTTTCATAATTCTGACAAGTGGCGAATTTCTCCTTACATGTCAGGGCATCATTCACTATAATAAATGGAACAGAAGTTTCAACCGGAACAGGAAAAAAGAGATTTCTTAGTCCACACATATGGGCCATGTCGAGTCATTCAATCTTAAAGCTTTGAGAATGAAAATCTCAATTAGAAGGGTCACTAACCTAAAAAAATGATTTTGCACCTTACTCGGAAATCCATTTCAGTATCACTGACAGCAAGACCATAAAAATAGAAATGATAAGATGGGATAAAGGGGCTGTGTGTAAGCTAAACCAAGTTACTGTATCCCATATCCCATGCCAAACTCTTCTTATTAATTAATCTTTGTCCTAAAACTAGCTCTAAAGCAGCTATCTGGTCAAACTTTTATAATATTACCAGCCCATGGTATATTTCCTGTGGAAATCCCCATATACGTAGATTGCTCAGCTAATGATCAATTCCTGAAAACTCTGCCATCAGTTAAGGCCTGCAGTTCTTGTTTACAAAAGTTTTGTTCCCCTGTGAAACCACAACACACCATGATGGAAACAAGAACTGCTTAAGCCTTAGGGTTAAACCACAACTGACCTCATATTAAGTCAGCAGCAATAAGTGGTTTATGGTCATGATTTTCACCGCGGTGCTTTTCTTCTTATGGAAGCAGCCGAAATAGCGTTCAATATTTTCACCGCGGTGAATTTTTATGGTGAAATTTGAGGACTTTTGATGTACATTTCCAGAAAAACGTTCTATTTCACAGATTTTGCGTTATTTCACTTTTTTCATTGATTTCATTGATTTGGCAAAGGCAGGCAAGGAATCTATGCGAGATGATGTCTTGTGTGTATATATTTGTGCATGTATATGTAGGTGTATGTTATGATTAGCTTGTAAACACGACATCTCAAGATAGCAATGGCCGACACTTTTCATATTCGGTATATAGATTTGTCATGTTGAGAGGAAGGGCCCTATTGTTTTGTGGTGGTCAGAGGTCATTTTGGGTCACCAAACCGGAAAACTTTGCAAACACGATATCTCAAGCTAGCAATGACAGGCACTTCATATTTGCTATATAGATTTGAGGTCACTGAAGGCTAAACTGCCAAACCTTGTAAATGGCTTGTTAACATGATATTTCAAGATATATTTCAAGATCACAGTGACTGACACTTTTGATTATCTCTTATATAGATTTGTCATGTTGAGAGGAAGAACCCTGTTTTTGGTGGAGGTCAAAGGTCATTGGAGTCAGCAGAGATCGAAAACCGAAAATCGAAAACCTTGTAAACACGATTTCTCAAGGGAGCAATGACCGACACATATTTTTGTATAGATTTGTCATGTTGAGAGAAAGAACTATATTGTTTTTGGTTGATGTCAAAGGTCATTTGAGGTCACGAAAGGTCAAAATGGAAAACCTTATAAACATGATTTCTCAAGGTTGCAGTGACCAACTTTTTCATATTTAGTATTTAGATTTGTTATGTTGAGAGGAACAACCCTTCTGTTTTCTGTGGAGGTCAAAGGTGATTTGAGGTCACCAAAGGTCAATAACAGATTACCATGTAAACACTATTTCTGAAAATAGTAATGATGGGTACTTTTTATATTTGGTATATAGATTTGACATGTTGAGAGGAAGGACCCTATTGTTTTACGTGGAGGTCAAAGGTCATCTGAGGTCAACAGAGGTTAAACTGCAAAAAACTTTATAAATGACTTGTAAACAATATCTCAAGATAGCAAAAATTTCCCATTAATTCCCAAAACTGTCATCTAGGGTCACCAGAGGTCAAAAGAAAATTTTCCAAGAATATGATAAAAAATGGGTTCCTATTAGTTTTATGTGAAATTGTGCAATGTATTCACATTTTTTTTAGAGTAATATATCTTTTGTCTTCATGAAATATGTGTGGTTACAGATATTCTTAGTGTTGGTGGACAAAGTGTAACGTGAGTCACAGTAACGTGAGTCACACTTAATAAATTAACATTTTAATTAGATCTTAATGAAATGCATTTATTTCACTTTTCCTCATATTCACACACCCTAACTATACTTCTGACATGACTAACTATTTTCTGTTGTGTATCGTTTGAGGAGAAATTTCAAATAAGAAAAGTTGAATTTTGGTGTCGTCTTTTCTATGTAACGTGATTCACGCTGTAATAAGTGTTAGTTAAAACAAGGATATTGAATGGAATGATTATTTGTTGTTACGATTTTATGCGTTGTGCCAACATGTTCCAACACCAACGAGATGGGGTAATAAAATACACAATTAGAAATTTTCACATACTCTACCTGAATGTACTGTAGGCCCACATAGTGCAATTACATACACACTGTATGAAAGTCCTATAGCCTAATGACATACCCTATCATAAGTAGAGTTATAGGCCACCTACTCATAGGGTAATATCTGAGACCGCATTTAAACCAACCTAAATTACTGAGATCAGTAAGACAACATGCACTGAGCCAACCAATGGCCCTGTAGTAAAAATAATTTCCCCGTGCTGTAAGTACTCCACATAGTAAAAAGTTTCAAAAACATAGTGCAAACAAACTTCCAGACAGTTAACGTTTGGATTGTAGACATTCACAGTAACACTATTCAGATGTAAAGAAATCTACATTACTACTCTTCAAGTTAAAAGTAAATAGAGATATTGCTTTAAGATAAATATGGCAACTTTATTCAAAACTTCCTCCGGCTCTGAGGGGGTTGATTTTTACTCCAAACAATGTACCCCCTTGTTTTTTTACCCCAACTGACTAAACATGTGTTACCCTAAAAAGTCTTGTTTTGCGTCATTCCATTACCACCTTCAGTAATGTGAATAACCTACAAATTAGAAAACTTGGAAAAAAATTAAGGTTTCAGAAAAAAGTAAAAATCTTCTAGTTATACCAATTTCTTAAGTCTTCTGTTAGAACTGCAACAGCTTTTTAAACTTCAAAAAAATCTCTCTGGATGACATTGTGTTAGCATGGAATTGCCTTAATTTCTAGGCAGGAAGCTTGGATATATTTTATACTTCACACTATTTTCATTAAATTAAATTAGAAAAAAGTAAAAATCTTCTAGTTATACCAATTTCTTAAGTCTTCTGTTCGAACTGCAACAGCTTTTTAAACTTCAAAAAAATCTCTCTGGATGACATTGTGTTAGCATGGAATTGCCTTAACTTCTAGACAGGAAGCTTGGATATATTTTATACTTCACACTATTTTCATTAAATTAAATTAAATTGAATTGAATTGAATTGAATTGAATTGAATTGAA
>WURT03431572.1:0-22674 GCA_009936505.3 Holothuria glaberrima
TCGTACCAAAGACTTAAAAAATGGAACCTACTGCCGTTGTGCGTGATGCTCCGCATAAGTAATGGAGTAAGGGAAAATAATCCAGTGCCCCACAACTGGAAAAAGGCGGTGGTCGCCACTAGATTAAACCAAGAGGTTATAAGCTGAGGCATAAAACCCCATTTAACTATTACTGTCCTACTGCAACTAGTAATGATTCAGTGAATATTAATATTCTGTCACACTTCTCTCCCTGAGCTTTGGAAGGTCTCAAGAGGCATTCTGAAAAATTGAAGTAAGTCCTCAGAATGGGAGGATGGAAAGTTTTTTAAAAGTTTTGCCAAACCATGTACTCATTGTGCAGCCACAAATGTGCAAATGATGCAGTAAGCCCAACTAGAATGAAGTATTATGAGCACATTCTTCTTGAAAAGAAATGGTCTTCCAGATTCATGACAATGCTATCAGTATAAATGACAGTGGTAAATTCGGAAACAGGACATCAAATGTGGAGATCGGGGTTGCATTTCATTGTAACATGCTTTAACTGTGAAGGCCTTTATAGAGTTTGAAAATAGCCAAATTTGATGGTAGACTTATGTAAGTTTTATTGTGGTGGTTTTGAACTTCCCAAGACCATGCATGTAGTAACGATGGAAATAAGAGAAATTTCAATAATTTTGAAGACATGTTTTTTTTTCTTTATCAGCTATCTGAGCAGCCAGATACAGAAGAAACAAAGGCAACCGTGGAGAAAGATGGTGAGAAGAAAACCGAAGATGTTTCTGTAATGAATAATTCAGAGACTACTACTGCTGCTGCTGCTGCTGCTGCTCCTACTGAGGAGAGCCCTAGCCCTCCAAACAATACCATCACCCCAGAAAAGCAATCCCCAACACCAGGGACAGAGCTTAGGAAAAGGACACCTGAACCTAAAAGGTGAGTAGGGGACATAATGGGTTGTATTACCCCTTGTCAATCTCTGTGCTGTGTTCCTGTTTGCTGATTAGTGCTGGATGGATTATCGGTATTCAGTAAAGGTATCAGCGAATATTTCCCAGTTTCGTCCTTATCGGTATCGCTTGAAAATTTACCCTAATATGCTGATAATATTACCTAACTGATATTTATCATTCTATATGTCATAAAAATGGTAACCTGTTTTGGTATTTTTGAATTACAAGTTCAAATATAAGACACTACAGAAGCCGGCCAGCCCTGCTGAGTAATTTCATTGCAGAAAAGTCACACTTTTGCTGCATAAGACACTACAGAAACTTCCCAGTGCTCTCCAAACAATCAACTTTTTATCCTATCATTTGAGAATGTGAATTTGTTGCTTCTCTGTACAGTCACTTTCCTGTGCAAGTTATCTACATATCTCATTGATCTACACATGTCATTGACCAATCAGAGTGTCTTAAGTACATATGGGGCATATTTTGAATTGACCTTTTTAGGGTCAATCATGAGAGAGTCACCAATCACCTATTTTATTCATGTTATTTTGAATTTATTTTGGGCTGACTTGAGTCTGCATTTAAGCCTGTCCATAGTGCTTATCCACCTTTTTATTCAAATTTCAGTGAGACATCTCCTAATGGTAAGATACAGCTGACACTGAAGTACATCGACAAGAAAGAACAACTCCAGGTTACTGTTCACAAGGCTGTGTGAGTTAAATCCATCAAGATCTTTAGTTAGTACCACAACTTGTTTGTGGTGGGGGGGAGGGGGCTGGTGAAAGTGTTTCTTGTTGCTTCTCTCAGTTTCTTGATATTAGATGTTTTTGCTAGTTTTCAGCTTTTTCTATGTAGTTTGTGTATTTGCATCGATTTAAATGCTGTGAAATAAATTCTCAGTCAGGAAATAAAAGATTTGGACATTACTATTTGATAGGAAATGCATTACAAGAAGCTAGATGTCATGTGGGAGACAAGTTGACTCTTTGTTGTGCAAAGGGGAGGCACCAAATGGTGTGAAAGGAAGATGAGTATTTGGGGTTATAAGTGAGAGGAGTGTAAAGTGGAATTTAACGCGATTTGTTAATGAAATGATTCAATGCAGTAAGTTTGATGCTGTGGTATTTATAGGATGTTGTGTATGTTTAACTGTAATTTACCACTTGATGAACTTACAGGAAACAGTGGAAAATATTACCATGGTAACAAGAGGTAAGTGGGCTGTAAAATACAGGTTTTGAAATATCTTGGCAATCGGCATCAAAAACATTCACAGGCAGAATGCATGCAGCCACACATTGCCACCTATTTTCTAAAGCAACAGCCTAAAAGCTAAGGCCTGACAGTATATCTTAGGGGTAAGAGGATGCTGCAAGGGGTGGGGTTATGGTCCATGTTGGGTGATGGGGGCCCAATATCTGATATGTTCCCTAAGAGTGATCTTCTCAATGTAATGTGCATCTATTTCTTACCAGAGACCTCCCTCTGGAGGATGAGAACCACCCGCCAGACCCATATGTCAGACTCTACCTCCTCCCAGACAAAACTAAGTCTGGTAAACGGAAGACTGATGTAGTGAAGGAATCACAAAATGTGGACTATGATGAGACGTAAGTTTCTTAAACATTCAAAGAAAATAAAAGTATTTGGTGTAGTAACCGTTGAAATTTATGAATGAAATAAAACTTTGGCCTCTGTGGGAACTGTGTTGGCTATGGTATATACTCAGTAATCACCAGACTTGTAGTGAGTATGTTCTGGTACTCGTGAGGTTGCACAATTGCCTGTACTTGTACTCATGAGAATTAATTTGATCTTGCACTCGTATTCACAGATCAGTTTGAAAGCTCTGCATAGGAACTTATGCAAAATTTTGTACTTGTTCTCATGAAAAAAGACATGTACTTATAATCACAACACAGACACTGCCCTTGTACTCATACTCATGACATTCTGCTTGTACTACAAGTCTGGTAGTCACTGAGATTTTGACAGTGAGTGAGTTCTGGATAATCTGCTGGTGATGCCATGTGACACTGCATTCTCAACCCCATTTGTACACATTCTGTGAAAAACATCCATCTTTCATGATGTTCTCCTAACTGAAATTCCTTTAAGTATGTCTCTCCTTTTTCGTCCGGTTTGGATGAGGAAAACCTTTTGGGTTGCTACCCTTGATCTAATACGTCAGGTCATCTTTTTCATTTCGTAGCTTTGAATTTCGGTGCAAGAAGGCTGAACTCTCAGATAGAATCCTGGATATTGCTGTTAAGAATGATTCTTCGTTGATGAGTCTTGCTAACCCTCTCCTTGGACATGTAAGTCTAGCTGTGTCACAGAGTGCTTTGTAAGATGTCTGTTTATAGGTCATGTAAGTACATTGATGTTATGCGCTTAGTGCACATGGTAGTGGATAATTCAGAAAGGATCAAATATGGATGGGTGGTAGGATTGCAGTGATTCCCTGCAAGGATGGCTAGCTCACAACCGTCCCTGTGCTATAGAAGTAAATGAGCTCACATTGAAGATGTGTGTGGATGTGATGTTAAGGAGAGTGATGAGGATTTTATTCACATGAACATAGATTGGGAAAACGTTTTATGCCCAGAGAAAAGGGATGTTTACTCTCCATGATAGTGCTATGTATTTGTGTGTAAACATATTCAATGGGCCTCACTGTAACTTTGAAATCACTTCATACTTCACTTCTCTTGCAAAGCTGAACTTCCACAGTACTACAATGAAATGTACACAACACACTGTGTAACAGAGGTCTAAATGCAAAGATCACATACAGCATGAATGGGGTATTTTTTATGAGTTCTACAGCAATGTACTCAGGTGATAAGTGAAGTAATATGATCTTATATGGTAAATATGGAAAGTCCTGCATTACTAATCTTCAAGTCCTTATTGGCAGGAAACAATAATTGATCCATTCATTCAGATTACTTCAGGCAGCAGCAGAGACTGACCTGAAAAAGTGTGAGTGTGTGTGTGTGCATTTCTGTATGTGTGTGTGTTTGTAGAGTGGGGGGAGGGGTAGAATGAAAGGGGGAAGGAAGAATCAAGCGGAATGAAGGACCCTTGCAGCAAAAGTTAGTGTGTGAAAAATTCAATGGCAGTGTCTCCCAAAAGTCAAAGGGAGGGACAATATACTCCCCTTTTCCCCGGTATATGTCTCAGGGCATCGTCTGTAACAGAAAATGGACATGTCGGCATTTCCTTTCAAAGTACAACATGCAAGTATAAGCAGTAATTTCATTGTAGCCATTACAGACATGTGTCTCTTTGAATCTATTTTTTCAGCTTTCCCTAAAGCTTGCTAACATTGACCTCAGCGAACCAGTGACTGAATGGTAAGCTTTATAAAAGTTGCAACTAAGAAGTTCATTTATACCTTGAGTTTCAAATCTTTTCTAGTTCTACATTCTTTGCATCAGTATTGTGTGTCCTTTTTACAAAGTTGAATATGTTACTAATAGACTAACATCATTTTTTGTGTATTAGTAAAGATTGTACAATCTTCTAAACAAGACATTCAATAGGTCTGGCTGGGAAGGGGAAATTCCGTTAGACGGATGGTCCACAAGACAAAAAATCTACTTTAGGTTAGGTCTTGTTTACGATTTACTTTCAGGGAGAAGGAATACATTTAGACTTAGGATCAGGGTAAGGATGAAGGTTGGCGCCATGTTAGTGCATCCCAGGTTTAGTGAACCTTTGGTCTAGTTGACCTTCAGACTAGTGGACCATACTTGGATTTGATATAATAATATTAAGTTTGTATAGCACTTTTAAAATGAAAGTCTCCAAAAATGTTTTGCATTTTACATTTTGCCTATACTTGTGAAGTTTGCAGTGTGGCTTACTGTCAGATGTTACTTTTGATAGTTGGAGGGATGTTAAATGGACTGCACCAAAACAGATCCAGGTTAGACCCTACAAAAAACTTACTTGCTTCTTGTTCCTTGAAAATGTCCTCACCTCAAATTTTTTTTAGCAAAATTTTTGAAATATAAATGCTGAAAATAATAAAGAAAAAAAGCTCCTTTCTTTTCAAAATAGAAACGGCCATGTGAGTAGTGATTTTTTTTTTCATTTTTACATGACCTTATATTTATTACAAGGCTCCTGTTGTTGTATTTGTAGAAGTTGAAAACAGTTTATGATGAAATGTGGGAGGACTTTATATGGAGGAGTCAAAAGCTTTGTTGAGAGTCCTTAAAATCCTCTTACAATCTGTGTAAGCACTTTTCCATTCCTCATTGAAATATCCTTGTTTGAAGAAACTTTGTCAAGAAACAACTTTAGCTTTCCCTCATTGTTGTGCAGTGTTTTGTAAAGCACCAAAACTGCATCGAAAAGTGCTTTTTAATTTTGAAAACTTACAGACTTAATTGGGCTTGAAATTCGATCAAAATGAAAGTGTGGGTAGCATTCCAAGAAAATCAAGTTGTGAGACTGCAAAAATTTGAAAGTTGAACATAGAAATTTTTGAAAAATTCCATACCTAGGATGATCATTGAAAAGAGTGAAATTGGTTATTAATTATCTTCGTGCCCAGCTGACTTCACAGATTTCCATCATGCACTGCAGGTTTGAAAAAAGGATAACTTACCTAAGATGTGGAAGTCATTCTACAATGCTAAATGTCGTAAAATCATAGTCTGTTAACCTCAAAATGTTATTGTCATGACACTTTCATTATTTAATAGAGAAGTTTTCCATTTCACAGAAATACTGCATGTTTTTGATGTTTCATATGGCGTGTTCACGTCCATGTTCTAATCAATTGCCCTAAACATTGGTTTCTGTTTTGATGAGATTTTGCTTCGTTTTGACAGGTTCACGCTGGCTGCAGAATGAATGAAACACCTTGCATGATTTCTCCAAAGAGTGTGTAGAAGTGCAAGTTGATTCGACAAGTGACAGCTAACCTTTCTGCACTTAGATTTGCCTGTTACTTCAATGACTGCAGTGGGCCTGATTAGTTTATATTTGCTGTTAGTAGAGTGACTGCCACGTGAATGTTAGTGGAAGGTAGTTTCCATGGTTACTGCAAATGGACACCTTTGTTTCTGTTTTGTATATAAGGTGAACCTTGTCTTTGTTTAAGTGAAAAGGTTATTCATGGGGTAAATAATCTTGTGCCTGCAACAATGCAAAAAATGCATTTTAGCATTTACGTGAGTCCACCTTGAAAAAAATTGGCAGGATTTCATATATAATGGAGGTTTTGTGTCCATTCAAAATAGAGTAATCATTCTAGTTCTCCTTATTTGGGAGGAAAAAATTAGGAGATAGCAGCCTGCAAAATACACACAGGCAGCAGGCGATGTTACTCCAGCAGCAGCTATAATAGCAGCCAGAAGGAGGTTGAGGATGGCGAAAACTACCAAATATAACAAAAAATGCCTTCCTCCCCTCTTAGATGATTGCCATCGAAAAACAGAAAAAATACTCCTAACCACCCATAAACTTTACAAGGGTACAGTAGTTTTCCCAAAATATTTGAAAAAGAGCCAACTCCTTCCCCTTCCCCTTGCCTTACAGCCTTGTTGAAAGCTGCAACCATGAGATTATTGGACTTCTAAATGGGAATCTTCTAAAATTCCCCTCATCACTAATTATCTGCAGAGGATTATTGAAGTATAAATTCTTTTCTCATGTTGTGAAAAAGTGTAGCTAAAATCATAGATGGGAGTACCCGACTTAAGGTATGGTGACACGCTGAGACGCAGAATAGGATTCTCATTTTGCTTTTGATGTGAGAACAAAAAGCCAACCAAATGATAATCTGTTCCTGTAAGGCTAGCCCTATCATAAATGAAGAAATATTGTAGTGTTTATTTATAAAATGTCAAATTAGATAAGCTACCCTGCTGTCAAGATGGAAACTTTTATCAGAAAAGTTTGACTTTGAATGAGAAATAAAAAGTTCTGAATCATGTACTTTTTCACAAATTATTTGACTGTTACTGGTATCACAATGTTGGAAAGAGGAGTTGAAATCCCTCGTTTAATTTGGATTTCTCAATGAGATAAGTAGATTTTTAGATATTTTTTGTAAATTTCTTATATAGCTGTTATGAATGGAAATTCAGTGGTTACTAGAGTAGCTTTGTAACTTTTTTTATTTTAGGTGTAAATCAGGAATTTTCATACCTTGAAATGATGACTTAATTACACAGGGTTTCTGGAATTCAAATTAATTCAGGAGGTTTTGAAACCATTTGCTTATTTTTAGTAGGTCTAGTTTGAAATTATTGGTTTTTGTCATTATCTTCTACTGTTTTTTTTTTGGGGGGGGGT
The DNA here is from genome assembly GCA_009936505.3 of Holothuria glaberrima. Classification (NCBI taxonomy): domain Eukaryota; kingdom Metazoa; phylum Echinodermata; class Holothuroidea; order Aspidochirotida; family Holothuriidae; genus Holothuria; species Holothuria glaberrima. Next base: position 7,257 of record WURT03431572.1, read on the forward strand.
TTATGTTCTTTGGTAAGAATGTGCCTTTCAAATTGCTCTTTCAATGACAAGTATCTCGGAAATCAAAAGGTACCAAACTGGCTTCAAAGAATAAATTATTTTGATGAAAATGCTTATGATTCACATAAAAACTTGAAACTCTTTTCAAGCATATAGACTTCCTTAAAACATGACAGACAAAGAGATAAGTTTTCTTATTTACTGTAAAAGATGAGTAAACTCAGAAACAAACACATTTAACAAGAAAACATGAAATATGTTTTGACATGTTATCAGTATTAGTTACCACATTTGAATTCATCATAAGATAATTAGCATGCACACCTATATGAGTAAATGTGATTTTGTGCCGAACTTTATAGTGCATGTAATTACAGACTTAGTCAACAGGCTACTAAACTGTTTTGATTACCATGGTTACTGGCATATTCTATACTAATTTTTCATAGACAAGTGGTGCCTTCAAAACAAGAGGTCTGATGTACATATCTTTATAGATTAAAATTTCATCTAAAGCTCATTAAGTTGTGTTTTCAGGGTTTTGTTGTGGTTTTGTTAAAAATTTTGAATATTTTTGCTGTGCTTTGGTGCTTTTTGCTTAGGCTGGTTCTGTTTAACTGTGTGTGCTTTAGTGCTACTGATTGTGGTTTTCGGGTTAGCATGGTAATGTAGTCATTATGCATTTGCTTGATATAAAGTGAAATTTAATTTTGTTCTATTGCCAACAAGAGTAATAGGCTTGAAGTTTATTCAGCTATTGTCTTTCAGAACACTCTCAGTAATAGTTGAATTTGCTTGAAACGAGTGGATCTGTTGTAAATTTATGTTGCCTTTCTTTGATAAGAAACTTGTTGAAGTCCTAAAATTTTCTTGGGTCAAAGTATTTCCACATATTATGTCACTATATCATTGTTTATGTCTATTGGACATGATAATTTTGTATCTGCTTGCCAGGTTAATCCTCCAGAGGATGGAGTCAGATGACGTTTCGATGAAGTCCGAGGGTAAAAGTGGTTGAATGAGTAATGGAAGAAAGACCAGTTTATATTCAGTCTTGCTTTTCAGTTATTGCACACTAAAAGCACACCATACGACCTTTGAAGTCAAGTTGGTGCATTTAATTCTTTGTTTGTGTGCATGTGCATTAGTATGTGTCTATGTGATGCTCCTTTCGGATGAGACAGCTGGTTGAGTGGGATAGCTTAGTGAGAAAGCATCTCTGGTGGTCATAAGATGGTGCACTGAGGAGTTCACCATATTTCATATTATTGATATGAAAGATGGATTTGTGTGTACCCAATATAAATTTTTTTCTAAATATTCTAGATTTCATTAAAAAAATTTATTGGGGTTTTATAGAGGAAAATTGTGACAGTTGGATTTTAGTGCCCTTCTTGTGGCCAAGATCAAAGAACTGTTGAAGGGATTTCATACTGTAGCATACACCATTAGGCTTCCCTAGAAAATTGGGGGTGGGTGGGGAGGGGGACAGCCTATTTACATGGGGGACATACCCCTTCAGTCCTTCACCTGGTGCCACTTCTACACCCTTGCAAGACATGATTTCAAGCTGACTATACCAGAGATAGCCCATTGGTATTTCTTCAATTCACATGTACACTTCTGTTTGTCATTTGTTGTTATCTTCATAGAAAAGTTAAGTATCCACTTTTTGTCTGTCATTCAGACAATGCAATACTGCCTTCTTGCCTGGCTAATGCCTTGAGATTATTATACAATATATCCTTAGCTACAATCAGATGAAAAAGTAACTTTGCAGATAGTTATAGAAAGGCAATACAATTTCAATGGTAATTGGGCTTATATATAAATAATAAAAGGCACGCTGGTGCACTTTACAATGAGAAAGCTGGAACTGTTTAAGTGAAGAAGCATGCAGATAAAATAAAGAGGAAGGGGGGGAGCATTTGAAAGACCCCATGACTGTAGGTACCTTTTCTGGTGTTCAGTCCGTTTCCATCCCTCACTGGTATGCTGCGAGGTAGCTGACTCAATGAAATAGACCTGATGACCGTGGATTTGGGGTGTATCATCACCTTAGACTTTGTACTTCTGACTGTTTCTGAAAATATTATATCTTACACTTTGGTCAATTATTTACAACTTTTCAAATATCCTTTGTATCATATATTCTTTGTATCATATTGTGACATTTCTGTTTATGAAACATTCAGTTTTTGCAAGGCACCTGGTTTGTTCCTGCTGTGTTGGGAAGCAGTGTCATAACTAAGGGGCAGGCTAGTAGTGCCATCCCTTTTTGATTCCTTGCCAAAGGCAGGCAATGAATCTATGCGATGGTGATGTCGTGTGTGTGTGTACATGTATCAGTGTATGTGATGCTTTGCTTGTAAACATGATATCTCAAGATAGCAATTACCAACAATTTTCATATTTGGTATATAGATTTGTCATGTTGAGAGGAAGAACCCTTTTGTTTGTGGTGGAGGTCAAAGGTCATGTGAGGTCACCAGAGGTCAAAAGCCGAAACCTTGTAAACACAATATCAAGAGATCGGAATGACCGACATTTTTCATATGTAGTATATGGATTTATCATCTTGAGAAGAACCCTGTTGTTTTTGGTGGAGGTCAAAGTCATTTAAGGTCATCTGAGCTTAAACTGCGAAAACCTTTAAGTGGCTTGTAAACATGAATTCTTGAGGTATGAATGACCGACAGTTTTCATATTTGGTATATAGATTTATCATGTTGAGAGGAGGAACCCTATTGTTTTTGTTGGAGGTCAAAGGCTATTTGAGGTCACCAGAGGTCAAAAGCCAAAAACCTTGTAAACAATATCTGGAGCAATGACCGACAATTTTTATATTTGGTATATGGATTTTTCATGTTAAGGAAAAGGGCCCTTTCTTTTTTGGTGGAGGTCAAAGGTCATTTGAGGTCAGTGGAGGTTAAACTGTGAAAACATTGTAAATGGCTTGTAAACATGATATCTCGAGGTACCAATGACTGACACTTTTCATGTTTGGTAAACAGATTTGTCAATGTTTAGAGGGAGAATCCTATTGTTTTCGGTTGAGGTCAAAGGTCATTTGAAGTCACCAGAGGTCAAGAGCCGAAAACCTTGTAAACACATTATCTCAAGGTAGGAAGCTTGGATATATATCATATGTAGTATGTGGATGCATTGTGGTGAGAAGATGAACCCTGCTGTTTCTGGTGGAGGTCAAAGGTCGTCTGTGGTCATGGGGAGTCAAACACTGAAAACCTTGATACCAAGTTATCTCAAGGTAGGAAGCTTGGATAGATTTCATAATTGGTATTTGCATGCCTTATGGTGAGAAGAACGATGTTGTCTTTGGTGGAGGTTAAAGGTCATCACTGGTCACTTGGGGTCAAAGTCTGAGAACCTTCTTAACACGATTTCTCAATATAGGAAGCTTAGATAGATTTCATACGTGGTACATGGATTTTTATAGTTGGAGGAAGAGCTTTTTTGTTTGGGGGAGGTCAGAGGTCATCTGGGGTCATTTGAGGTTGAAAAGCAAAATATCCCAAGAATTCCCAAGAAAATCCCAACATTTTCTATGGCAAGGAATCACTAAGCCTTTGGGCTTTCTGGTTCACAAGTTGCACACCACACTGGAAAGCTTGAGTGACAAAATATAGCACTGCTGTCTTCAATTGGAACCCATCACCTATGTGATGTTTTAAGCCCATAGGTGTGCAAGCGACTGGGTTGGGGACTGCAGCACCATCTTGTTTGAGTAAAACCTACTTTCTGAGCAAATTGTTTAAAAATAGGGAAACTTCTCTGGCAGTAGAGGTTGTTCTCAGGCAAACACATTTCGAGCCTCGTGGGAAAGTTCCCAGTGACCTGTCGTGAAGCCCCATTCCCCTTTCCCCCACCCTCTTTAACTACTTTCTGCCTAAGGATACATCACAGATGGTACTCTAAGGAAATAGGAGGTTTTCAAGGTTTAGCAGGTATTTCAAGTAAGGTCTGGGCAACAGTATATGTGTCCGGAGTTGCATAATATGGTTACAACCATAATTCTGCAAACAAAGATATGTACTTTCATCGTTTCAGATAAGATGAACAATACATGTTCACTTTGCAGGTGGGAGCCCCAATGTCGGGGAATCTCGATAAGCGATCGCAAAGCAGGCATTGTGCAAGTTCTCTTATTTTCTTTTTTTTTTCTAAAGAGGGGATGGGGGTGGGGTAAGATGTGAAGAAAATGCATGACGTGAATATCGTAAAGGTCATTTGCAGCTCTGTTACCATGGTCAATAAACTAACGGTCCCGTTAACCCTCTGTAGATCCACGCCTGGTATGTCCAATAATTTTGGTTGAGTATTGTACAATGATTTAGAATTAATATTGATGAAGCTATGGCTATGAACAAGGATTTTGGGGTAAGAATTTTTTATTCCTCCGTTTCAGTGCTTGCTAACGTGGGAAATAAATTTCTCATCAAGATTCTCTTTTCAACTATTTTCACCTAGGTTAAACTGGAAGATACAGAACTACTGTAGTTGTATTTTCTTTTCAATACCCTAGCTTACTCTTAATTTTGTTGAAAAGTCTATTTTTGCTGTGATGTGGACATAAATTCAGCTTCTTAGTTATTAATACCAAAGTTACTTGTGTGAGTCATACTTTCAAGAAAAAAAAGACAGACACACCTAGTAAAAGTGTCTGAAGTCATCAGCAGCAGCTTCGTAGTCAGTGTTTGGAAGATTGCAGTTGGTGCGAATTGGTCTTAATAAATTTCCTAAAAAATGACCTTTTGTGTTCTCTTTTATTTCTCACTTATGACATATTTCTTGTTTAATAGCTTCTTTACAGTATAGGTGGATTATGTAGTTTTAAGGGCTGATAAAGTCATAGAATATGGTCATTTAAAAGAAAAAAATTTCTTGACCTTTTTTGTTATAATTATAAAAAATAAAGGCACGCAGCTGTGAGTGTGCTTTGGACACCTTTGGCGTGGTTATCAACTTGAAAGCAGGAATCAGCCAAACATTGAACTTGTGGTGGGACGTTGATCAGGTGGGCGCCAAATTTCAAAGGATGCAAATAGTTTTACAATACGACGATGTCTCCAATGAAAGATCCGTTGGAATTATTTCAACATCTTTTACCGCCCTCCAAATATACTAACGTCTTTAAAGTTTGATGGTTTCTGAAGTAACTCATTGCCTATGCAAAAATAATGATGTGGAGTGTTGCACAGTGTTAAGATTTCTTTTGTCAACCCTTTATAAATTATCCCTTTATTACTGATCAGATAATTTACAGTTTGGTGAGTGATATCAATATTTCTCAAGAAAAATATTAACTTTCATAATTAACCCCTCAGGTGGTAACAATGCCACCAGTGTCCTTGAAATTAAGGTTGAAAGAACTAAGGCTAACATTAACCATATATGGTATTTCCATCTCTCGATGTCACATATTTGCATCTTTAGCCCATGTTTTATACAGGATACAAGTGTGAAATAGAAATTGCCCAGTAAAATGGTCAATATCTGAAGGAATTTTAATGGGAATTGCGGCTATTTTCTGCATTTTTAATCCTTTTTAAATCAAATGTCCAACTGTAATTTTCATGTCACCAGACCTTTAATTTTCGACCGCTTGTGCACTGCTGATGGCAAAATTACAACAATGTACATTCATTCAGTTCAATTTCTGCTAAATCTCAGTTTCTGATTGACAAACTGATAAATATATGGTTAACATTGAACTTGTACATCAGGATCTGGATAGATTAGAGGGCAGCTTTTTCAATTGTAAGCACAACCTATGAACTTCAAGTTGACCCCACTGCTGTTTGTACAAATAAGCTTGGGTCGGCAATGTTCATCCTCGGCTAGATTGGTCATACAGTACACATTCCAATAGTAAACTTTGCATTCGTATGTTCATCACTTCCCTGCCCTGTAGAGATCCCGAGTCCACTTAACTTAAAAACTTCGTCATGTGGAATGGTGCCGGACGATATGAATTGGATGCGGACAGTATGAACCCAAATTCATGTCGGAAAATGAGCCGGGTCCGGACGATATGAGCCGGATGCGGACAGTATGAACCAACACTGATGTCAGAAAATAAGCCGGATCCGGACGATATGAACCAGTTTCGGACAGTATGAATCAACATTCATGTCGGACAATGAGCCAGATCCGGACGATGTTAGCCGCTGACCAAGTGTGGGATGAGCACAGTGGTAAATAAGGACAGACAGGAATGCTGACTGGACTGACTAATTATTAGATATGCGGATTCTGGGTCTGGCTGACACATTCTGACACCAAATGACACACGTACAAACACACGAAAATGTAAACATGCCATTGTGATTGCTTAGATTTCTTTGCCTCTAAAAGCAATGAAAGAGACCAATGACAATTATTCCATGGAAACGATGGGTCAGTCCAGCACTTAGAAGTTTGGTAATGAAATGTGTACATGCTACTACATCTTAAAAAAGTTTAAAAGATGAATAAGATTGTGACCGGAAAATCCCCCTCCGAACAATTTCCAACCAGGATAATCCGCCGCCCGGACGAAATGTCCCAGGACAGCTTCTGGGTGGGAATATCCTGGAGGAGGGGAGATATTTCGGAAACCAAATAAGGTCACACCCTGAATGATGCAAAATCTCTGTTCTTTTCGGTCAAAAATAAAATGATTTGAAAGCTAGGGGCTGAAGGACCGACTTGTCGACCATCGGGTCTTAAACCCGTTACAGTGAGAGTAGTTGTTCGAATCAAACTGAACCACGCCTTTGCCATAAAAAAAATCGTGTAAAATAACATGAATGTGTAGGAATCCTAGCGTCGCTATTCCATTTTAGAAGGCAGTGTTTCTCCAGTATCTGCTCCTGTTAATTTAAGTGATTTCGGAGAAATCGCAGTCACCGTCATCATAGCATATCAGGAAAACGTTAAATCATAGGCCCTATCAAAGTAATTTCGACAGTTTTTTCATTCCTCGTCATTAAATGTATGAATGACAACAAAAGCCTCTCTAGTCTCACCTCAGACAGTTACAATTCTCGATACGCCCGTGTAACTTTTTACAGGGGCGTAGATTCGGTTTGTGGGTTGGTGAGTTGTGAGGGGTAAACATTATCCGACAGCCGGAACCCTGGATCTTGTCCCGCACAAGACTCCTGTATGAGCAATTTATTCATACGAACGCAAGCCCACACATACACACGGACAAACAAACACGCATACACAGACATACATACACAAAATACAAAGTTAGATGTTAAATCATACGGTTAGGTTTCTTCCCAATTTAATTATTTTACTTTTCAGATTTTTTCTTCAGATTGAAAAATCTATGAAGGAATTAAGTATACTGAAATCTGATTAAAAGAAAAAATGCGTTTCGCATTGAACAAGATTTTGTTAATCTGAACTCGAGTGGTACTCAACTTGTCAACTTGTAGGTCTTGTACTTAGCAGTGCGCGATCCTCATCAAAACGCAAGGCCAGAGACCACAACCACCGTTCAACGGTACTATTTCTTATACAGTACATTTGATTTGTGATAAGGGATGTAAGAACGAATCCTATCCGATAAAGTAATAATATATTAGAAGAGTAAGTGAACGTGGATAGACGTCGAGAAAAGCTTTGTTTTAGGTCTGGAATCTTTCTTTTCGCCTATCGCTTGTAGAATGAAAAGATAACAAGGGGGGGGGGTGAGAAAAATTTGAGAATTTGCTCTAAATCAATGTTATTCGTTACTATGTGACCCAGTCAAACTTTAACGCTATATACAGGCAGGGGCGTAACTCAGAAGGATTTATTAGAGGGTGAAGGTGTTTTGCCCTGCGAAATCAGTCAGTGCTCTGTGACTTCATGTTGTAAAAAGAAAGGTAAATAAACGCTGATTCTGTCACTGAATGCCATGGGCGTGGATTCATTTCCAAAAGTGGGGGGGGGGGGGACTTTTCACCATTTGTCATCGCTGTCCTGGAGTAGGGGTCTAAGGGGGAGAGAAAAAACAAAAAAAGAAAAAAGGTCCCCAAAAAATATTAAAACAAATATAGTGCAGGTAGTTAGTCAAATGCCCAATGTTCGTTCTTAAGTTTCAAACAATTCTCAGATCGCAAATCTCAGTACCTTCGGATCAATCTAAATTCAAAGATCGTGGCAGAAATCGACATGGAGTGATCGCACTGGAAACCGCCCACAGTAGGCCTCTACGAAGTTGAAAATAAAATAATGCAGAAAACAGAAAACGTTACGCTTACCTTGGGGATTGCAAGTTTCAGGTATTTTTGACGAACAATTTAACTATTAATATTGTGATAGCTAGGTGGCATATTGTAACACCTCGCCCCACCTCCTTCAAAATCATGTGTCTTAAAACGTTATTTAGATGATTTTATTTTTGTGAGGGCTAAAAAACCATAGGGGGCAAATGCCTACCCTGCCCCCCCCCCCGTGGCGTCGCCCCTGTTTGTATATTATTCGATTAGACACAACAAAATTTTTCAAATATTGCCTTAGTGTTGTCCTTATTTTTGGATACTGTGTCCTGAAAATAATTGATTTGAATCTCTAGTAAGGCGGTTTCTTTATTCCTCAGGTTCCGTATACAGGCTACGCACTGAGCTCAGATTTTTTTCTTGTTTCTCCGCTATGCGTCAGCGATTTCACAATCAAAACCAGTCTGTTTGGATCCGTAACATTCCTCATAGGCGTAGAAAGCTGTTCTTAACTGAGAGGGGTCTGAACAATGTTTTAGACGCAGTCCTGGGGAAGGGGCATCCCCTCTCCTTTGGGAAAATTTTTGAATGTCGAGGGTTCTTATAAATGCGATTAGTTGGTGGGTCATATTGTGTAAATTTTACGGAATTTTCTACAAAAGTTTTGACATTTTTATAGAGGGAAGAAATAAGGGTTTTTCTTTCTTGCAGCCGGGGGTAGGTTGGGGAGAAGGGGCCGAAGCATCCTTGCACTCCACCACACACTTTTGACTAGGCCTAGGATTGGGGGGCGTTAGCCTATGTTTTCCTTGACTCACTTTCCCCAGCTCTTGGGGCATCTTTGTTCACTAACATTCATGAAAATACATTTTCTTCTAAGGCATTTCCATTGAATGAATCTGACCACATATTAAAAATAAATTTTTAATAAAAAAAATAGCTAATGTAAATTAATTATTGACTTGTGTGCAAGTTAGTTAATCTCTATGCGTGGCATGCTTCCGACTTGAAAAACGGAATATTGGGGAGTCGCTATAATCGCCAAAAAGCAAATCTCCTCATCCCAGATATTAGACTCCCAAGTAAGTGACCTCTAGCTCTTCCCGGGGGCCAATACCGGTACTGTCTTAAAGGGGCATATTGATTTGGTTCACAAAATTCATGATTTTTTCACGCCTGTTGAGATTTTCTCACATCTTGATGGTAAATGATCAAACTAAGAGATTCTGCACATCCGACTCACAACTGAAATGGCAATGGTAGGGTAATTAATGATTAAAATTATTGATCACAAATTCATGACCAGACACTTTTTACCATTAGGTAGGTAGTACTCATATGCAACCCCTGTCCACTAAATCTGCAATTTCTCACATTTTCGGTAACTATAGGAAGTGATACATGAACAATGAGGCTAATTAGAAGCCGTTGCCATGCAATGATTTCCTTCAAACTCGTCACAAAAATAATCAATATCAACTCAATGAGCCCCTTTAAGCTTCTCTTTGTGCAGAAACGAAACTATTGTTTACTCAGCACGGTGGTCCATAATTCACTACCCCTGTGCTTGACTGCTATGTAATGTGAGCGTCTCTGCTTTTCATAAATTTGATGTCATTCAAACGGCAGTCACCACTTGAGAATTTTGGCTTTCCCCAATCTAAAATGTACGTGGAGTGATGACTGTCTGTTTTTAAAGTTGTAATATGTCTCAAAGGGTCACAATACCATTACTTGCATGATTAGGAGCCTTTCAACACAATATGTATTGTTTAGGTAAATAACCTCAGTGTCCTACAAATGTACTAGTAATAATCAGTGCTATATATATTTACTTCATAAAGCATATTAGTATCGTTTGGAAAAGTTACATTGAGAGCATAGGCGTACTAGGCGTGGGGGGCAGGGACTGCCCCAAAAAATTTCTGAGGTCGAAATTCGGGCAAAAAAATTACCAAAACTTGGACACAAAATAGGTGAAATTTCGGCAGAGATGAAGAAAAAGTGAAAAGATTGCACAAATTTCTACTGAGTTTCCGAATTTTTGATCGACTTCCGGAAAAATGTGCAAAAATTTTGGCGTGCTTCGCGCGCGCGTAGTTATTTCCCAGTATCACCTCTATCAGACTTTCGAAAAGGCTATGACATGCACAGTCCTAATCACTTCCATGTCCAGATTTCATAAGATATGAGTAAACTTGGTAATGGTATATGTAGTCTAACAGTTTACTGTTCATTTACTTCGCGCAATGTGGTTCTGATTTACCCCAAGAACTGAGTAAAAAAATCACTTAAACAAGCAAGATGAAAAGATTTCCTAAAAATGTAGAAATTCTTGGAAATATATCCAACTCAAATTTAGCAATAAATGTAGCACCATTTTGTATCCATCCCACCTTACGTGAGCAAAAGTTTTCCAAAGGGGAGGGGACACCCCACCCCCAGGACGGCGATTCGCAAATGGTGAAAATCCCCCTGTCTTTGGAGATGGGTCAACGTCCTTGACTTGGTACAATATTTTTGAGATTCGGGCAAAAATTTTCTGCTCCCCCAAATTGGAAGAGTCCCGTACGCCTATGATTGAGTCAAAATGTAGGAAAAGCAATTTCACTTCAAACAAAAACTTCAAGTTCATTTAATTTATATATAATAATATTAATTTATAGTAAAAAAAAACCGATGGCTAATTTATTTAATATCCTGCATCTTATTGTGCATTATGAAGTCATAACTAGCTATATATGGCTCTGTGCGGGGTACAAAGATACTATAAGTATAGATGCCAAACTTAAAATGGCGCGGTGACTCCTCATGGAGGCCAAGCTATCGGGGCGGAAGTGCTGATCACTGCTCATTCGTTTTGAAAACAAAGAGGCAAATGAATGTGTTACAAAAGTTTTAACCCTTGTTATTTCGGAATACTGTTAATTTAAGAAGTACCAATCCTCAATAAATTCCACATAAATAAGTTATTTCTTCATCGCGGCATTCCACATCATCGTACACCTGAATATGAACGCGCAATGACTGGGTTTGCAAGTTCATGGACATTCATTTGTAAGTTTCTATGGTATCTTCAAATGACGCACTTTTATAGGCGCGTTTAATTTCTCACGCGCTTACAACGGGAAAGCAACTAGCGCATTCGTTTTACGAGTAGCGTGACTTGCGTGTGCGTCAAGTATTCCGTATAAAAAGCACAAAAAATGTATTCTGCAGAATCTGCGTGTATGCAACGCTCACGCAAGCCACGCTATTCTAACAATGACATTTTCTGCAACGCGCACATCACCGAATAGAAAAACGTGTAACAAATCCACACTTCCGCCCGATATTTGCGTCTCCATGAGGAGTCAATTTCCCTAACAGTGTAGGTATAGGACTTTGGTACCTATGCTTATAATGTCTTTGACGGAGACAGAGCCATAATTATATCAGGTGGCTCTGGACGGAGTTAGGCTTCCTATATAGTCTCTATATAGGAACCCTATACGGAGAATAACCAGTTGTCGCAACCCTCTCCATATAGGAACCCTACAAGGAGTAATACAAGAGCGCCATCGTCCACCGACTTCAAAGTTCAAACGTGTACCGTGCTTGCGTGTCAAACTTCAGTGGAAACGCTACCTTACAAAGCACAGTAGACCTGTATTTGGTGGAAATGCTAGCCTCGCAGTGTTTTATACTTGGCGGTGTCCGTAGTAAATACCGGCTGCACCGGTTTTCCAAAATCATACAAACTACATTATAACAGAAATGGCTACATTAATCTTCTTAGGCATGATCTCGTGCTTACTATTGTATGGCTGGGGTTGCAGCACGATGTGCCCACCATTTCTGGCAGTGTTAATTTTTTTTTGGGGGGGGGGGGAAATGTGTGAAATTTGTGACAACCGTTAACATTAGGCCACTATATATAAAGCTTAAAAATATAGATTTGTAGTTAGATGAGGTTTCACGGCTCCGTCAGTTTGTAACCATAAAGCTGTGACCTCATCTAACTAACTAATTAACTAACTAACTAACAAATCTATATTTTTAAAATTTACATTTAAAATTTATTTAAAATCAAAAAAAAAATTGAAATTCTTCGGAATCTCTTTGCATAGAAAAATATAGAGACATCTTTCAGAAGTTTTCCAAAGATTTCAAAGAAATTCCACAGAGGCACGATAGCTCTGTGGAACCTCTTATGAAATCTATTTTCAAAAGCATTTTTCTGAAGAATAAAATAAAGCTTGTAAATGGAATGGCAAGGCTCTTTTTTTCCTCTTTCTTTTCTTCTCTTCTCCTTTTCTTCTTTTGTTAAAGGAGGGTAAAGTTCTTTTGTTTGATGGTGTGTGTTTTTTCCATGTCTTTGAATAGGGATGGAGAGCATATGCACCGGTATACTACAGTATACCGCGGTATACAAACTTGGCACTGCAGAGCGGTCGAACTTTCCCAAAGTGATGCACTGTTTACGAATACGTAAGGTACTACTAATAGTACTATACATACACTGATACAGTACAGCAGGCCAGACAGGTAGATTCCTAACAAAACTTACACGAATCGAGTAAGCCTAGAAAGTTGACTCCGCAAGCCTCCAGTATTACTGTTGTGTTAAATTTGTCTGCTTTTTTTTCGAAAAAGAGTTGACTAGCCTACACCTTTTCTGTATCTTGCTGGAATGTTAAAAGTGAAATAGAAGGTATAAACTTCATACTTCAGGGAGGGAAATGCTCAGCCTAACGTCAGTTAGGCCTAACTACAGACTTAGGCCTAGATAGGCCTAGGCTAGGCTAGTAAGTAGAATTATTACTAGGCTAATATAAGTTGAAGTACATAATCCCAGTTCAAACCGCCAGGATCTGGATTTGGAAAAAACACTGCACAACATTCCAAGGTAGAGTCAACTCAGTCAAGCGTGCAGGGTTCGGTGTGCGCAAGGAGAGTTAGTCCTCCTAGTCTGAGGAACCTAGGCTCAAGACTGAGTCAAGAGTCAAGGTCAGACCTGTCAACCCTTCTGGTTTTACCAAGAATCTCCTGGTTTTTATCCAGATCTCCCGGCCTCCTGGTTTTATGCTCTAACCTCCTGGTTTTTAATTTTCCATTTGCGACATTCATTCAAACAGACCAAAACAGCTAACTGTTAGGCCTAGGCCTAGCTAGCCCTTGAACAGTGCTGTGTGTTTCCATTTACACTCCTCCGTCACAGCCCTTGTGCACTGTGTACAAATTTTTCACATCCTCCGGCCATAATGTCCGGGGACTTCTCACACCCTCAAATGACAATATTTTCTCACCAAACTTTGTTTAACAACTCGCTTCAGCATGTTACATCTGCAGATAGGCCTAATAGTCTTACCGTGTCAAACATTCTCAAAAAGGTGTGATTTGAAGCCAAATTTAGGCTACGTATTGTGGTCAACGGCAAAGCATGTTCACATACAGATACCTCATGGTCGACTTGGTTCTTATGCATACATATTAAAAAAGTCAACAATTCTTTGGAAGTACGTATATTCATTGCATTTCACATATTAGTACATGTATAAGTGTACAACACCAGGGCTCGAAATAACCGGCAGCACCGACAGCCACGGCTGTTATGCCCTTACTGATGGCTGTGGTGCCAATCGCTAATTGTCCTATGAAATAACATAGACCAAAAGCCAATTTGCTCATTTTGGCTGTGCCCTTTTTCAAGCTTATTTCGAGCCCTGCAACACTTAAACATAGGCCTACATACAGTAGCATGACGTCAGTCGCAGGCCTTCATTTTTTAAAAATCGAGGAGAGCACTGAAATGTTCTCCTGGGATCGTCAACACTCTGAAATTGCTCTCCTGGACAAAACTGTCTCTAAAGCACAAATACTATTTTGCTCTCCTGGAGTCTTTCAGGAGAGCAATTTGCTCTCCTCAACATTTGAACAACTTATGTTGTAATAGCATATATAGGCCTAAGACTGGATATACTGTATGCAGGATGTTCGTATCTTTAAAAGATAAAACACATTCAAAATCATTGAACCACTCAACATTTGTTATTTTGATAAAGCAATATGCAAAAAAAAAAAATAGTTTTTTGTTAAATGCAGTCATTCCAAACCCAAAAGTCAAAGGTATTTCTTTTTCCTTTATAAGAGCCCCAAGAAAATTTCAACTGGCATTGGCAGTTTTTGCAAGACACCCAAACATATTACCACAAGATTGCTAGGTGTGAATTGGTTCAAGGACGATGTTTACAAGGACAGGTAACTTGTACTGTACCAAAGTGACCACTAGATGACCATGCACAGACATTTAATTCCCCAACACCCCTAATGAATCAGTTACGTTACCAGTTTATAAATCACAATGATTAACACCCAAGACTGTCAATGCATCAAAGGCTTTGGGGGAAAACCTTTTTTTCCATTTTATAAAATGACCCCTAGATGACCTACGACTCAAATTTCCTGACAACCACCGATTACCCATTATCAAAAAGTTACTGAGTCCCAAGTTATATTAAAATCTGCCAAAGTATGTGCTCATGGGGTAAGTCTTGATTTTTTGGTACTCTGTCGTAACACTATTATATGTGGCCAATAATACCAAAAACTTAATATAGGAAATTTAGATGAGCAGCAATGTAATCATATCATTCATTCGACTTTGTGACCATTTACAATGTTAAAGAACAAAAAAGACAAAAAATGCAAGAATTACTGTTGAAAGCTTTTAAGAAAGGCACTTTAGCAAGTGCTAGGAGTAGACCCTGAGTATAGTAGATGAACTGCAGAGACACAGGTGTAGGATAAGTTTTTAGTGTCATATGTACTACATGTTAGGCAATGGCAAAAGTGCCAAGACACTCTGGAGAGAGACCTTTGCACTGAAGGTTACAAAAATATTTCAAATTGTTATTTGAGACCCTTTTGCACATGCCAGGTCCATGTTTAGACCATATTTTGACCACCTTCATTATTTAGATCAATTACGACGATCAATCCTGTTATTGAGTAACTGAAATAAAGTAAACAGTGTTTTTTAGCAGCGTGATGAATTCAGGCCTTTACGTTTGGAAAATGAAGGCGAGTAAAAAATGACTCACCTAGATTGAGTGAGGCGAGCTATTTTGTTAATTGAAAAATAAATGAATTTATAAGACCTCTATCAGGCCTTGTCATGAATTTTTGTGGTTTTTATGGTTTATTTGCATGCTTGTTACACC
>WURT03431683.1:11951-22673 GCA_009936505.3 Holothuria glaberrima
CGAGCAAAGTAAAGTTGTCACCAGCATTGCACCATGAAACATTATGTGACCAATCAAACAGTCAAAATTTCTTTGTTGGGGAGGCTTTCATCAAGGGAATCAACCAAAATAAATTCATGAATATATGTCTGCCCCGACACCTTCCTGAAAAAACACACACAAGATTGTGTTAAAAAATAACTTGGGAGGACATTTTCCCCCTCACTCCTTATGGCTAAGCCACTGCTGCGAGCCGCGCCCCCCTAAACCCACACACAATTTTCGAGGATCCTGTTCTGTGTCGAGGGTAGTGTGTATGAAGTAGGAAGCGCAACTAAGTTGCCACTAGCTGGTCTTACTTTTTTATATGCTACCATGTGAAAGGACAATGGAGGTGGAGTTCCCAGGTACTATGACCCCATAACGGCTCTCCAACTTATTCAGGTTCTTCAGCATTCATATCAAGTCGGGTTATCACTAGTTCAAGCCAAGACCAGAGACAATTATCATAAGAGTTTAGTATGATGGTCAAAATGTCTACCGACAGAATTTAAACTCTCGAGTAGATGTTATGTTTACGTTGTTCTGTGCTCTTTTAATTTGAACAACTATGGATCTGCTATGAACCCCATGCTATAACCTAAAAATTGTGTAGCAGATAAATACCAAGGAAATAGATTTCATTCTTGCCAACTTGACTGAAAAAAAAATCACATGAACATTTCACTACACCAGGGGTGGGGAACCTCCTTCCGCAGGCAGTATGAGGCCCGCGAGACCAACTTATCTGGCCCGCGGGGCATTTTACACTTGAAAATTATTGATGTGTGTTAGGGTGTGTTATCAACAAGGGAGAAACTTCAAGTCTTTTTAATTGTAATTTAGGGATAAGGTAAGGAGAGAACCTGTAGCCAGCAGTATTTTCTATTTTTCTTAATGATTTCGGGGAGGTCATAAGTCGCCTCTATTAGACCATTTATCCCATTCAATTTGTGAAAACTTAAGTACTGAAGATTTTGATGTTTTTATCAGGTTATATACATTACTTTAAGCCGACGACACTATTGTCCTAGTCGAAACTGAGTGGGAGATGAAATTAGCGTTAAAAGGGGTTGAAGATTGTTGTAAAGCATGGTATATGTCTGTTAATCCAAGTAAAACTAAGATTATCATTTTTTGAGAGGAAAAGTTAGGAAAGTTGCAACTTTTTATTTTGCAGGGAAAGTAATTAATGTGGTTGAAGATTACAACTATTTAGCAGTCAGCTTTAAATAGGCTACAATAATAAATTTACTAAGGCTAAATGTAAGCAAAGCAAGTAAATGCAGCTAGGAAAACACTTTACAGTTTGCTTATTAAGTCTCACAATTTGAATTTGCCATTGGATTTGTTGTTACAATTATTTGATCAAATTGTTTTGCCAGTGTTGTTATATGTTTGTGAAACATGGGGTTACGAAGACATTAAACAGTTAAAAGCATTTCATCTCAGTTTTTGTAAACAGGTCTTAAATGTTAAGAAAAGTACTCCGAACTGTATGGTATACGGTGAGCTAGGGAGATACAAAGTTGCAATACAATTGATTTAAAAATGACTGAATTTTGGGGTAGTAATGATCACGTTAGCTCATATTATGTATAAATTTTTGAGAAATCTCCATGACAAAGGTATGGACAGCTCTCCCTGGATTAGTAAAATACATGATTTATTTAATAGAATTGGAATGTATTTTGTATGGAACAACCATGTTCACAATTTCTTAATCGATGATCATACACGATTTCCCATAGCTAATTACACATGGTTGAAAAAACTGTACAACTTAGGTTAAGTGACATTTCTAAGCGAGAATGTCTACCGAAGTATATAATAATACCCAATGTAAAGATTATAGAATATTTGAAACTGATTTGCAAGTTGAAAAGTACCTCACCACCCTCTCATTTCCTAATCGCTTAAACTTTCGTAGATTTCGTTGAGTAACAGTAAAATTCCATCAGTAACTGGTAGATATCAGGGTATTTTATTTGATGAAAGAACTTGCACCCTTTGTTCGCGGTCTAAGTTAGGTGATGGATTTCATTATATTTTTGAATGTCCCAAATTCTCAGTTGAAAGAAGCAATTTTTATTAAACCCTACTATAGAAGTAATTCCAGTGCTTTAAAGATGAAAGAACTTTTTCAAATAATTAATATTTACAATGATTTAACAAGTACAGGTACAAGAGAGAGAGAGATTTGATCGTAGTACGAGAAGCAAAAAGGTAATGGATTGTGACATTTCTGTGCACCCCGTACACTTGGAGCTAAAAGATTTAGCCAATCGATATTTTCAGGCACTTTTTGATAGTATTTACAACTGTTTTTCGATCAGCGAAGTATCTAAGCACATTTGAAAAAAATAGCGTGGTATTTATTAGGTTGAACACCGCCAAAAAAGATGATTTTTAGTTTTTCATAGTGTACGTTTTGACGATACATACTAAACATTACCCAATACGATCACTGATTTTGAATTGAGACATGACGATGACAGGGTTCTAAGTTTTTACGTAAAAGGTATAAATAATATAACATAGATTCCGAATTGACACTAAATTTTAAGACTGTATTGAGCCCAGATATGGCACCATTTGCCATATAGACACCTTTTCATTTCCTTTTTTCTTCAAATGGGAGGGGGACACCCCCTTTCACTTCCATGTATGCGGTCTTTACCCATTGCTCGAAATAAGCGACAGCATAGTAAAGCCCTTCAAAAGTTGCTAACGCTCACGTCAAAAATGGTCGCGATGCCCTTGTAGTTTGCCGTCGGTTCTGTGTCACAAAATTCCACTAGCACTATTTACTAAAACTACTATAACTTACTAATGCTAGTAAAGTTAAAGAAAATATTGGACAGGTTTGTTGAGAGTCGACTACCATGCAACCGTAAAAATGCGTTCGCCAACTGCAGAGACAAGGTGCACCATGTGGTGTAAAGAAAAGATTGCTACCAGTATCACCTCTATCAGACTTTCGAAAAAGGCTCTGACATGCACAGTCCTAATCACTTCCATATCCAAATTTCATAAGATATGAGTAACCATGCTAATGTTATATGTAGTCTAACAATTAACTGTTCACTTACTTCACACAGTGTGGTTCTGATTTACCCCAAGGTCTGAGTAAAAAATTAACTTAAGCAAGCAAGATGAAAAAGCTTCCTCAAAAAGTAAAAATTCTTGGTGATATATTCAATTCAAATTTAGCACAAAATGTAGCACTATTTTGCATCTAACCCACCATACGTGAGCAAGAATTTTCCAAAGGGAGGGGGACCCCTCCCCTTAGACCCCTCCCTAGGACGGAAATTCGCAAATGGTGAAAAGTCTCCCCATCTTTGGAAATAGATCCACGCCCTTGCACAATATAAGTGTCAAGGATTGTAGAAAATTTTCAGAATAACGAACATACACAACCGGTCTTGATTTAAATTAACAAAAATTTAATATCTTTTTTTATGTACAAAATCTAAGTTCTTTCATCTCCATAGCATCGTTCCTTTTTTGTTTTTTGTTTTTTTCTTTTGCTTAACTTTTGAATCCAGATTTAGTTTCGAAGCTCACGTCCGTACAGTTAAATAATTCATCTATCCTCCAAATGTCTAGTGACTCTAGTCGAACAGAAATATTGTTTTTTGGTTTTTTTGTTTTTGCTTTCCCTATGTATTAAAGACACTGCTACAAGTCTGACACTTTCTCGTTCCTCACAACCATCTAATTAAATTAAAATGGACTTAAAATTATTTACTGCTTTCCTAAAATAAAGTGTCCACGGTTTCCATTGTTCTAAAACAGTAACTTGAATTAAAATATACCCTTCACAATTTCTCACAATTTCAATTTTCGAAACTACTCGCCAAACTTGTTAACTTATTGTCACTTGCCATAGTACCTGAATATTCCAGTAACGGGATGAAATTATCGCGAACACTCCTTACATAAGCCATTTCCTACACTCTAAGACTCCATACAGCCCTGTTAACTATTAACTGTTACTCACACCCCGTTCGTATTTCCTATCATTTTCCTATAGACGTCCTTTTCCTGTTCAATCAAGTTTTCGATACTCCTTTTAACACTCTACTTATTTCACTTCTAACACTCATACCTCTTACTATCAATTTCTTCTACCGCCTACTACATGTATAATAATAAAACTTTAACTTACGGTTTGATTTAAAATCACCAACTCGAACATATCCTCATTTCACGGATCACTCATTCATTTCTCACACACTGAATGGCACATACGGCCCTAGCATGTTTTAATTTTGTAACCAACAACTTCAAGCAATTCGGCGACTGGCCGTCACCTTTTTCGTGGCTGAAACTCCACGACTGTTTCATGGTGGTTGGCCAGCCCTTCAACAAACACGTTTTACTCTCTCGGAGTCTATCTTGCTATTTCCTTTTTTCATTAAGCAACCCAGTGTAACAAGCATGGGCTTGCCACATCACATACCCCAAAGAATCTTTTTACAATGCATTTCAGCTTAAAGAGGGATTTGCATCACCCCAAGTATGACTTTCAGTTGGGGGTAAGCAAAAGTCTCAGTTGTTGACTACTCTTTGATTGACATCAGAGTAGCAAAATTCAAAAGATGCAGAGCAGCTCAAATTACACAGCATGCACAGAGAGTGTTTTGATTAAACATTAGGGCCTTGTATACTCACCAGGATATGGCCTTAAGCAATAAACTATGTTTGTGTCTGCACAAAGAGAAGCTAAAGACAGTTATGGGTGGGGATCGAACTAACTTAGTTGGGAGAATTGGAAATGTCTGGGATGAGACAATTTCCCCTTTAATAATAAGTTGCACGCATTTACCACATTCATTTCGAGCCTATGCAGCAGTGCTTGCATCAGTTATGACAAACCGACAAGGAACGACAGAAATAAAATACCAAACCGTGGTTACACAGTCACACCACCCCAAAATAAAGAAAACTGCGTCAGTGGAAAAACTGCATCCCACTGTGACATTAACATTCCCACCATTTCGTTTGTCATAAACCAGGTAGAGAATGCCTGTATTTCTCGCGGTAACGGAACCTTTGTATGGGGGCTACTCATCATTGAACAGAATTGCACTATCACATGTACGGGTCTATCATTTCAGTACTAAACTCAATGGGCACTCTATTTATTCCGGTAGATAAGGGGGGGGGGATTAAAACTCGCTCCGTTAGAGTGCAAAAAGTGGACAATTTTGTAATGCAAACTGAAGAAAATATAAAGTAGGTTTCAAAATACGGGGTTTTCCTGCGCGCTTCGGGCGAACTTTTCGTATGTGCTCATTCATTATTACTTCATGCATAAATAAAAACATTTTGTTGTAACGGGAAAGTCCTCCAGGGGGGAAAGACTTAACGCAAGTCTACGATGCAGTAACGTAGCCATGTAGGAGAAAAAGCAAAAATGTATACTTCTTTTGTTTGATCAATATTTAAATATCTGGGTAAATGGATTTAATCAACAGATGGTAAATGGTTGGGAAAGAGCTTCAAAATGATTTCTGACAAATTGATCTCTTTAAAACTGCCAGCTCTTTTTGTTCCCATCTCCATGGCAACAGATGTCTTAGGCTGGATAGCTATGACGGTAAAATGCCATGTAATAGGTAACACATATTGAAGAATAAACATACAGAGGGAAGTAGACAGGGGAAGTTTTTATTTCTGTTAGAGGCCTGCCATCTTTGCCCTTCCCCGACGCCCCCGTCATGAGATGGTAGAATATGTCATGGTTGTTTAAAATTAGGCCCGCAATTGTTCAAAATTAAACGAGCAGCTTCCATGCTGTTTATCTTGCATGCCTAACAATATGTACCCTTACGTCACTCTTAACACTCCCTAAAATGCCAACTACGCTGCTGAAGATACGTGGTTTGAAATTATGTTGTTGGCATTAGACCATTCTCATTACCAGAACAACCAGTAAGGATGGTCCTTCAGTCTGGACCGATAGCGGAAGTATTGAAGAAACTTATTTAATTTCTTTATTTGTGAATTGATCACTATTAACCCTTATCTGTTTCCCGTTCTCACGGGTTCAATGAACAGCCGTATGTTGACCTCACTTTCTAAAACTGAACATAGTTAATATACACATGTATTAACTATGAACTGACAAAACAGGATTCATGTTTTACGCAAAGCTATGTTTTGAATTTTTAGACACAATTGAGCAAAATGAAAACAACTGTTTGATGATACAGCAGGGGTGACATCCGACCAGTAATTGGTTCAACTGAGAAATCCAACCCTTTATTATTTTACTAAGAAAACAGAACGACAGGTTGTGATATCAACACCCACAATAATTAATGAAGAAGGCGGGCAAAATATAATAAAATAAAAGGTAAACGAGGAAAATGGGAACTTTTTTGTGAGCAAGATTCCCAAAGTATCTCACGCCAACAGCAATAAGTCATGCTTTGTAAACATTGTCGAATCATAAGATTGTGCCGTGAAATGATGTGAAGGCCTTTTCTCCTTCAGTTATAAAACATGTTAGGATGCATGCAGGCTCAGTTGTAATGTCCAAAACTCATCGATACGTCGTGGTGTATATCACTTGCAGCGGCTAGCATTAAAATTCATCTACATACAGGCACAGACGGACCGGATTAAAGGTCGGTATACACTTCAAAATTTTAACGCGTTACTTAAAGATATAAGAACCATATACGGTCATCCCTCGCCATTGGCGTAGGAAGCGGTAGGGGGACTGAGGGGGGGGGCTGGGAGATAGGGTTGAATTCCCTGTTCGTTCAAGAACGGAAACCCCTTATCGTATTTGTTCCCTCTGTAAAAAATGTCAAACATTTGTAGGAATTTTCCTTGAATTTTTTTCAAATATTGTACCAAATTGCATATAAGGGAACCACAAATATTCAAAATTTTTCAAAATGGGAGGGAGACACCTCTTCCTTTAGACCCCTCCCCCAGGACAGCGGTCCGAAACAACGTTCTGCCCCCTCCCCCAGTCGAGAACAGAATGTAACATATTTTATAGACTTAATGCTTGTTTTACGTGCGGCGATTTCTCGCCGTACTAAAAGCGCCTTTAACTTTAAAAGGCAATTCTCGTCATCCCAGACACTTCCAATTCTCCCAACTAAGCAAATTGTAGCTCCTCCCGCAACTGCATAAAGCTCCTACTTGTGCAGACACAAACCTATTTTACTGCTTCAGGTCATGTCCTGGTGAGCATACAAGACTGTAATATGTTAAGCAAACACACTGTAATATGTTAAGCAAACACTCTCTGCATTGTGTGGAATGAGTGAGCCACTCATCTGCATCTTTTGAATTTTTCAAACTTTGATGTCAATCAAAGAGCAGTCACCAACTGAGAATTTCGATACCCCACACTAAAATGATATTTTGGGGTGATGAGTGTATGTCTTTAATTAGTGGATTCAGTCCAAGACGCAGGACCTCAATCTCTCTCCAGTTTCTATGAGGCTAGATAAATCCATGAGTAGGTTATTGCTGCTGGGAAAGTTACGAAATGTGTCAAAATAAATCATTGAAAGTTTGGCTTTAACCGCATTACAAGCTGCAAAAGTACGATTCCTGAAACGAGAGTGGAATGCTCCCCCAACTCTTGCACTAGTCCCCCCTCTCCCCCACTAAGTCTCGCATTGTGAAGTGACTAGAGGGGTAGGAACGGGGAACTGTTCGTTGGGTCTTTGAATTGTAATTAACGAGGCCGCAAAACATGCAAATCGCTACTGCTAGTGAACTTGATATTGATAGATGTCTAGAGTGAAAATGTAACGAGCCAGATAGGCCAGCCCGTAGCCAAGAATGGGGGAGACAGGAGCGGAAAATCAATAGAAAATTCAAATAACCATTGCCTTAAAGTGTTTTAATATGTCTCTTCCTCCTCCCCTAGGAAAATTTCCCGCCCCTGGAAGCTATTTCGCCCCTTCCGCTCAGTAGCTTGTCTGGCTACGGGCCAGCATGTACTAGGGGAGGGGACAGAGAACGAATGGGAAAATTAACATTTAAAGAGCAGGACAGTTTTCTTTCTGACTTGGCTCATTGGCACAAAAATTATTCTTTGCAGGGAGGTACCACTTAAATTAATTTGACTTTAAAAAGATCATTTTAGACCACTTAAGCTGACAAGTAACATCGCAACTTTCCGGCCACACTTTCAGTTTACAGCATATCTTCACCCGTGCCGTGATAACAGTTGGGGTAAGTTTGAAGAAATTTTTTCTTCCTTTCATATAGGTGACTAATGACGACGTAAACTCTAAATGCCTCGTCCTGTTGGGCGATATTCTCGGTTGGGGACCGTGACCTTTTAAAACTGCTGCATCCCGAAAGGAAACAAGAATGAAGTCGGATGAATAAAATAAACACTGTTCCACTGCTTCAACAAACCTTCCATTCATTCTACAAATTCAAATTGCTACCGAAAAGATGCGACAGGGAACATTTTTTGCCCTTGATGCTATTTTCCTGTGGGGTGCAATTACATCGAAATCCGTTCTGCTTGCATTTGACCTTCACTTGAATCCTAGCAAAGTGACTTGAACTTTGTCGGCTAATCCTCCCAGCGCCTCAGGACAATCTGTGCGCAATAAAATGGTCGCTCTCCCGCAAGACAAACAAGCTAACCGGCAAAGGGGGATCCTACCGGATGACGCAACTAAAACCATCTGTTGAAATCATGTCACAGTTCCATTGTTCGCTGCCTCGTAGCTCTTTCAAGACCGCACACCTGGCTTTACTAGCTTTGAAATGGTTTCAATTTGTAGGTACCCTTTCATAAGTAAATTATTCTGCTATTTAAAGCTTCGTTTCTCACTGAGTTTAAGACAAAGTTAACGTAGGAGGATCAACCTCCTCTTTTTTGTCTTTAAAAGAAAACATCTGACTTGTCAAACATTTGTCGGTGGATATACGGTAACCAAAACAACTAATTGTTCAGCGATGATAGACTATGATCCCTTGATGAACATTACGTTGGGATCATTGGCGGCGATCCGGGGGATGGAGGATATATCCACCCCATGTAGTTGAATGCACTCTAAAACATCTTGGTTAAATTTAACCAGGATAGGGGTCAATAATTGTCCATACATTTTCTGGTTGGAAGTGACCACGAAATCCTGGTCAGAGAAGCGTTTTTTCTGGTTAAAGTAACGACTCTTAATAACATCTTGGTCAAAATTGGGCATTTTCCTGGTTAAATTTGAACAAGATCTCCTGGTAACTTTGGTGTTAAAGTTGGACATTTTCAAAGTAGTCAATGGTTACCTTCAGAAAAAAATGCCTCATGACAGGCTAACAATACAACTGCACTTGTAATGAAGCTTTAACAAACATCTGGCCTTTAAAGGATAGCATAAACACATCTGATGAGTCCCTCTTTCGCGTCACGAATTTCCACACCAAATCCTCACCTTTTGTTTTGTTATGTGTCACATTCTTTTCTCGAGACATACATATCATGAATGATATCCTGTCACAAGGTTAGGATTAAGCAGAAGACATGAAATAAGGTGAGAGTTGAAGAGTCTTGAGACTTGAAATCTTGCATGGTATCATGTAAGGATTGGGTAAATTTCCATATGTAGCTCATATTTATTCATGGTGGAAGTGCAAAACAGTAATTGATTTATGAAATTGTCAATATATGATGGATTCTGACGGAAACTGAGACTATTTTTGACGTTTTTAATGTTTTTTACATAATATAGGCAGGCATCACATGATATTTTTATATCCACAGATCTTTCAATTTCACATGGAGAGAAAACATTTACGGAAATGAGCATTTAGTAAAAAATTGGCTGCCTCTTTTATTTGAAACCTTTCCCTTTCTTTGCTTTTTTCCTAAGAAGCCCAAGGGAAGAAAAAAAATCAGTACTTACAAAGACATTAGTTACGAAACTACCGATATGAGCGTGTCTAGGGTAAGCCTACAGGACTAATTAAAATGATTAAGTTCGAACTCCTTCATTTCTTTACACCTGTAAGGATACGTGTATTTTGAAGGTCTCTTCTTTTAACTTGTGAAATCTTCATCGTCTTTTAAAGTTAATTTGGACAATGCTGATGCGTTGGGTTAAAATAGCCTATAATCAAAATGGATTGTCAAGTTCATGAACTTTAGAGAAACAAATCACCCTTTTAATTTTAGCTTGACCTTCCCCACAATCTTCATCAAAAGTGCATATAAACAATCTCGTAAAGAATATCAACAAATCCTTCATTAGTTTAATTGTCAGATCTACAGCCCAACTGCACTGTCAGACAGTCTGACTATAAATTCCACCTCTTTTTCTATTTTAAACGTTTCACTAGACTCAATCGCACACATTGCAAGTTTTGTTCCTACATTGACCTTGCATACATACAGGTTCGCAAACTCTCCTCTGACATGGTAAGCTTTTTGTATTCTATTGAGACCCGGCAACAGTCCTTTACCGGTGGGAGGGAACCCTCTTCACGTTAAATCGAAGAAAATTTTATATCAAGCCATCTTTTTTGTACATCTGGTTTTCAGTTTTAATTTGCAGCCTGTATTTCTCCGACACAACATACTGCTGGCCTCTTTGATGTTTTGCTCACGACTGTAACCGACTGCATGGCCAACTGGTTAGATCATCCGACTTGCAGCCGGAAGGTCTAGGGTTCGAATCCTGGCCGGGTCATACCGAAGACTTTAAAAAT
>WURT03431793.1:0-22670 GCA_009936505.3 Holothuria glaberrima
TTCCATTTTTAAAGTCTTTGGTATGACTCAACCTGGGAATCGAACCCGGGCCTCCCGAGTGAGAGGCGGATGCTCTAACCACTAGACCAAACATAAGGAAACAATACAATCTTTAAATAAAGAAAACACGGAGTAACTTTGGTTGGGGAATTATCAGCAAACACCAGTATTGATGTAGCTGGAGTATTGGCTAATACAGATATTAATGATGAATTTTGGATTCTGCAATATAGGCATTGTTAATCAAATCCAATCATGTAATTTTTGTTGTATTCATCCTTCTATAGTTAAAAATATCTTCTTTTCTTGCAGGGCACCTGTGAATGATCCGGAGGGCGAGGACAGGGAAATATCGTACATGAAGGGAAAGAGCGTTGGTTTACGTCTGGTTGGAGGTAACGAAGTGGGTATCTATGTTGCTGCCATTCAGCCTGGTAGTCAGGCAGAGAGTGCTGGAATTGCTGTTGGAGACAGGATTAAAGAGGTATGGCTTCAAGCAATTTGTGAAATATTTATGTGATATTTCAAGGATTGCTTTGGCAACAAATTGGTGTATTTGTTATGTTAATTAAGAAAAAATTCTTCTGGAGTTGTAGTATATTGTCAGTTGCTATGTTTTGAACTTGTGATGTCAAGTCAGTTTGTGTACATATATGTATGTACATGAGTGATCCCTTTTCAAGGTAAACCAGGATTTTGTGAAAATGTTTTCATTACAATAACTGTCCTCTGTAAAAACTTGTGCTTCTTCTGTTTGTAATGCGTTCGTTTCAGTTAACTTCGAATTCTATTTGTCAAGTTGTTTTCTTTTCCTGTTTGTCGTTAGGTCAACGATTGTGACCTGAGAACATTCACCAAGGAAGATGTCCTTCTTCTCCTCCTGACGATCACTGACGAGGTCAGGTTAATAGTCACCCACAGCCGCTCAGGTAGGAAAAGACAGTTCCGTCTCTGAAAAGTGAAATTCATAATGATAGGGGTGGTGGTGGTCAGGGAAGGGGAGGGGGTAATAGAAATTGAGTTACATGTTCTAGTGTAAATCTCCCCATCCAAGTCTGCTGGGTCATTCATTGCCTCATATCTGTCAGACTTCATACATTATGTTAAATGACCTACAAGATACACAATTAAAAGGTGAATAAATGACAACCGTGGTATGGTTGAGAGAGCAGAATTAAGTGACAGTTAATGAGAGGTGTTTTCAAAAATATTTGACTTGTGGTGGTTAATTGCTCAGAATTGAATGGTTAATTGCTCAGAATGGAAAAGTGAGCAAATAGTGAAAAATTGTGGCATGTTTGTGTTCTTTTTTGGAATATCATTCGGTAACTTTTCAGTAATTGTTTCATAGACCTTAAGTCGCGATATATTAGAAGTTTTCAGTGTTTTATGGTTTTTATTTTTTTCTCTTCATTTTGATTTTCATGACTTATTTGGGATTTGTTCACATTAGGCAAAATCATACAATTTTTCATAATTTACACAGCTTTCAGAAAAATTCAAGCCCAGAAGCTTGGGGACAAGTTTTTCATAAGGTTTGTATCAAATCTTTCTCTCAATTAATCAGGCTTGTATTATTTAGATGTGTGTCATATCATTAGTTCAAATCACATCCATTTCTGTGTTAATTGCATTACCACAAAATGTGTTTTTTTGTTATTTAACATCAAAATCTTACATTAGTGATTGATGAGGTGTGCATACTGGATCATACATCAGGCCATAATTCTCAAACTTCCAAATAAATTTCTAAATGGCATCCTGAACATTTCCTGGGACCCAGTGCTTCTCATATTGTTTTTTGTGTTTGACGTGTAGGTCATGTCAGTACGTTACCCAAATGATTTGTTCTTAATTCCATATTGTTGACATGAGTTTGTATACAGTAATACTGATTTTGGGAAGCACCGAACTTGGTAGCCTCGTATACTACCATGTGACGAAGCGATGTAGAATGCAAAATGTCTTTTCAGTGCAAAACTGGGAAGGAGGTGTACAGTTTCAAAGGCAAAAATTCCTGAAGTTTCCCGTATTTTCAAAATTTTGTATTCGTTGGGGAACCTTCCTCAAAAGTGGAAACACTTCCATTAGGCTACCAGGGCTGGAAATAAATGTAGTCCATTGAGGTCATGGATTCATATTTTTAGCACTGGCCTTGATGCTCTACAAAGAGCATACTTTTCTATGTCAACTTGGCTTTCAGGCCCTTCCTAACAAAAAAATATCAAATGTATACCAGATAACAGAAAATCTTCCATTTCGCCTTATTACCTTTGAAATGTGCAAATATACCCTAAAACCTAGAATGAAAATGGCCTTTCCCTCATAACATCTTTCTGGTAGCCCTGGGCTACAGGAACAGATATTATGTATTTCTGCTTTGAGATAAATTTGACAGTTAAAGCTATATTTTTTTGTCGTTACAGGGCTCATTTTACATATGAAGCACCACAAGGCAAAGAAGTAGCCGAGATGAACTTTAGGAAAGGTAGCGTCTTCAGAATTGTGGACACCCTCCCTGGTAAAAACATGGGCTACTGGGATGCTGTACTTCTCAGCAGGCAGAACACAGCTGAAGGGCGCGGCCTTATTCCAAACAAAAATAGGTAAAGGAGTAGATCTATTGGCATAAAAGACAGTTGAACCCACATTAACATGGCATGTCTAATTGAAATAAGCCAGTTGGGTAACTTTGTACTTTGAGTGGGGTCACAAGTCAGCTGTGACAACATTTCCCCTGTGGAAGTGGTTCACTTCACCTTTGACCTATCCCATAGAGCGTTGTGTGAAAACAATTTCCGAAATCGTCTGTTGCTTTTCTCAGTCATGAGCTGCAACGCTAGGCCAAGAATTGACCCAGTCTGGTACAGGCCTAATCGTTGAATTTTCAGTGACCTATGTTCATTCTTTTCATGGAAATCACAAGAATTTTCAGTTAACAGCTTACTTTGAGATTCCACAGGCAGCGGTTTTGCTTTAGTGCTGACTAGCAAATTTACGGGAGTGCTATGTGTTGCTCAGGAGATGTACTTTGCTCATCAGTGGTTTAAAAGCCATAAGAGAAATATCTTACTGCTGTGTTCCTTTAAGTGATATTCCAGGTATTGACTTGCTATTATGACTCTATTTGTTTGTCAAAGAATCATTGATAAGAAAACTATAACATTGTTTGTTCTAAAGTTATGCAGGGTTCTTTTCTTCCAAAGCTCAAAGTGTAACAGTTTATATTTATTTAAGTTGTCTGGATGGTGTTTTCATATGGAAGGGAGGGACTTTGTCTGGTTTGTGAAATAATTAGACAAGAAGATACTTGATGTGAGATTAAAACAACTCAAAAGGGTTGCCAACACCACAGATCAAGAAAGGGTAAAACAGATGTATTGTACAATAGATCTGTTTGCAAATGAATTCTGTTTTGTTGTGAAGTGAATGAGGATCTTAGCCAAGTAGCCCTTGAACTTTCTGTGGTGGTGAATGAGATGACTGGCACTATTGTCACTTAAAACCTGGACAATAGACTACTGGGAATTATTGAAAAGGTGTTTTTTTTAAACACAACCACAACAATGATTGTAAGAAACTCAAGGACAAGAAGATAAATCCTTTTTCTGCCTAGTCTCATGTGTGTGTGTGTGTGGCTATTTATGTGCATCTTATGTGTGTGTCTTTTGTGCATGTTTATAAAAATGTCACTGAAAATAGGCTTTTACTTGTTGTGCTTTGCACTCCTGAAAACCTGTTGTCTTTGTATGAAAATAATAAAATAAAATAAAAGTAATAAAACAGAAAGGCTTTTTAGGCATTGATAATGGCTGGTTGAGACATTCTTAAATATACAGTAATGTTACCGCACAAGATAGAGGGGTTTTCACAAGATAGAGGGAGTTCATGCGATGTCATACAAGTGGGATTGCAAGGCACTGAAGGGCAAAACACACACGCAGTAAGTATTAATAGCACATGTGCACAGCATAACCATAGATACTACTGCGACACCCAATGGACACTTGCCCTTCAGAACCAAAGAGACACACTACCTTGCCCTTCAAAACCATGGAGAAACGCGATTGTGTGATCGGTGAAACCCCTCCATTAGGAGCTTGAATGCTTTACCTGTATCACCCCTCTACAATGTTACTGGTTGTTGCAGTTCAGTAAGCACAGACAAACACAACAGTTTACTTACTAACAGTAACTTTTTAAAGGAGCCATAGTATTCACCACTCATTATTCCAGGCAGATAAAATGTGTACTTAACTGATAACATCCTGTATGGCAGAACAGCCCTAAAAGGAGCAGCATGATGGTTTCTGCACACCTTTCTGACAACACAAATGACCTCCATAACTATAGGTGATACTGCCACACAATGGACACTCGCCCTTCAAAACCAAACAGACGCACTGTCTTGCCCTTCAAAACCAAAGAGACACATAATTATGTGATGTTGGTAAAACTCCTCTATAGGGAGCTGTGAATGTTTTAACTGTATGTGATACTCATCTTAATTGTTACTGGTTGTTGCATTTCAGTAAGCACAGACAAACACAACAGTTTACTTACTAACAGTAACTTTTTGAAAGAGACATTAGTATTCACCACTCATTATTCCAGGCAGATAAAACCTATACTTCACTGATTACATCCTGTATGGCAGAACACTAGTTGAAAAAGGAGCAGCATTATGGTTTCCACACACCTTTCTGACCACTTGAAGGATCTCCCTGATTAAGTGACACATCATGCACCCAGCTTTGTAGCCAGTAAAATGACAGTACTTAATAGCTGAATTTTCGAAAAATCTGCTTAAATCAAAGTTTTGATTATTAGAAATATGTACTTTAACTTTTTACAGAACTTTCTCACTACATTGAGTGTGTAGGAGCAGTTCTAATTGAATC
This sequence comes from Holothuria glaberrima, assembly GCA_009936505.3. Lineage (NCBI taxonomy): Eukaryota > Metazoa > Echinodermata > Holothuroidea > Aspidochirotida > Holothuriidae > Holothuria > Holothuria glaberrima. The sequence continues at coordinate 4,902 of WURT03431793.1, forward strand.
TTGGTGTTTTCCATAAATTCAGAATAAGGCTTGTTTGTGTTGCTTTTCTAATTCTTGATTTCATTCATTGCTTTCTAAATTTGCTTGAACAGGGCAGAGCAGATAGGCTATGCATTGATGAGAGATGAGTATGTCAGGCCATCCACTACAGATAGCAGCAGCAGGTCAGGATTCTTTAAAAGGAGGGGAATGAGAGCCAGCATGATGAAGGGAAAACCTGTTATTAAAGATCATTGGGACGAAGTCATTTTCAGTGAGTTGCAACATTATTTCATATAGTTATCTGTTAGAGAATCTTTTGTCTGTCATCAGTGTTTACGCTAGGGCTCAGAAATGGGAAGGGGGGGTTTTCCCTCCTAAATTTTTTTGGGCAGGATTTCAAATTCCAGGGGGGAAATTTCCAGAAATGATTAATCAGCGAAATGAGCAAATGAGTTATTTTTTCTCCATCCAGGCCAGCGAGCTGAGCGAGTAGTCGTGTCCCCACAATGGGTCAGGGTATTGTATGACTCATTGATTTCTGATTGTTCTTCTGTGTCAGAGGTTCACAGACAAGTTAAAGAGTTCCAAATTAACATGATGTAGGAAAATACGAAAAGTGTGGGCCGCAAGGTTTGAGCGTGAATTTCCCTCAGACAATTATTTTTGTTGTGGAACTTGGAAAGTTAGTGCGGGAATTGCACAAGCGTGCACCTTGACGTGAACACTGCACTGTGAGAATCTTTTGTCTGTCATATCAGTGTTTACGCTAGGGCTCAGAAATGGGAAGGGGGGGTTTTCCCTCCTAAATTTTTTTGGGCAGGATTTCAAATTCCAGGGGGGAAATTTCCAGAAATGATTAATCAGCGAAATGAGCAAATGAGTTATTTTTTCTCCATCCAGGCCAGCGAGCTGAGCGAGTAGTCGTGTCCCCACAATGGGTCAGGGTATTGTATGACTCATTGATTTCTGATTGTTCTTCTGTGTCAGAGGTTCACAGACAAGTTAAAGAGTTCCAAATTAACATGATGTAGGAAAATACGAAAAGTGTGGGCCGCAAGGTTTGAGCGTGAATTTCCCTCAGACAATTATTTTTGTTGTGGAACTTGGAAAGTTAGTGCGGGAATTGCGGAAGCGTGCACCTTGACGTGAACACTGCACTGTGCATCTTTTACATGGCATGTTAGCTATTATTCCTGTCTTCTTTTGAAAGATGACAGTTACTTCACAGTGGCAGCAATTGCAGCTGAGTAGCTGTGAAAAAGAAGGTTCAGGGCTGGATCACAAAGAATACCTTCTCATGAAAAGTTGCGTAGAATTGAATTTATGCAACATATGTTCTTATGCTCCCTTTGTAGAAATCTTTGAAAATGTAAACCTTCTGTAATTTTTCAGGTGGCCGTCCGATGAAATTCCCAGCCTATGAGCGTGTGGTACTTCGCCAGGGTGAGTAAGGGCGATATTTGTCATTTTGAAACTATTTTGTGGGTAGATTGAGGATTTGCTGGAACACACAGTTATCAAATTCGTATGCTAAACTTGACTTCTCTAAAAGTTTGATACCGACTGCATGGCCAAGTGGTTAGAGCATTCGACTTGCAGCCGGAAGGTCTAGGGTTCGAATCCTGGCCGGGTCATACCGAAGACTTAAAAAATGGAATCTACTGCCATTGTGCTTGGTGCTCAGCATAGGCAATGGAGTAGTGAAAACAAGCCAGTGAGCCACGACTGGAAAAAAGGCCGTGGCCGGCTGGACTTAAACCAGTTGGTTAGAAACTGGGCTGTAAAACCTCATCTAACTAACTAACTAACTAAAAGTTTGATAGTCATAGAGAGCTCATTGAAAATGGGCAGACTGACCATTGTGACAATGTTGGGATTAATTTCTTTAAAGTTATGGCTGCTTTGGTCAGGTTTAGATGCTGAAGCAGGTGTTTGACTTCCTCCCCCAGAGGCTGGTCTTCTTTCTTCCCTGCTGCTCCAATCACTGAGTTAATCCCAGCACAGAAAAACAATTTGAAGTGATGGTTTGCCTTCACTTACAGTTTCCAAATTTTGTTGAGTTAAACTTCATTTCTGCAATTGTGTTGTTTGTGTTGAAGGTGCTTTGATGTTTGTGAGTGTAACACCTTCAGTATTAGATTATGTATCATATTATGAGAAAATGAAGGGATATTTAAAGAATTCTAGAAGTTTGTTTTTCAATCATAGTCATACATCTCCTTTTCTCTTTTGTTACAGTTAACTTCAGAAGACCAGTGGTTATCTTTGGTCCACTAGCAGATATTGCTAGAAAGAGGCTCGTTGAAAGTTTCCCACAAAGGTTTGAGTCACCAAGTAAGTATTCTCACTTTATTTTCCCCATTTGCCTTGATTGGTGGAGGAATTTAGATCAAAGAATACATAAAAATGAATTTTTCAGATTAGTTCAGAATATGATTTTATCTGTATGACATCCTCTTGTGGCAAATTACTCCAGCTGAGCTGGCTAAATTATTGAAATAAATGTACAGGTATATGAAAAAAAAGGTCTCAAATTGTGTCGGTTTTCTACTCTCCATGAGCAAGAGCCTTTTTTGAATGGAGGAGGGCCTGGATTAAGTTTGACAATATGTCCAATATGTACAGTCATAAAGGGTGATAAAAGTTTGATTCAGAGCAAAGGTTCTCTAAAACGGGTGTTAGTCGAAGCTTGAAATTGATGAAAACTGATGGTTGATATTTGTAGCAATCTGAAACATGTTTTATTTGTTGTTCATATTATGCATGTGAATTAATTGACAGATCTTATCAGCAATACATGCATATGTTTGATGTAAGTAACCATGGTTGTCTGAGCAGAAACTGCCAAAACATTACTTAAGTGCAAATCTATCACATTTACATGAGTAGAAATGGAGCTATGTCTAGGGTTCTAATGAAACAGGAAACTAAATGCAGAAATTTTTTGGAGAGATGCAACTGTTAAGTGATATGTAAATTTCTGTTCTACATCAGCTAGGCATTCAAAAATGTTATCTGAAGGCAGGAGAACAAGAGTGAAAAATTAACAAGAAGAGTATAAAGGCCAGGTCATTCCTCAGGGTAGTGTTGTAATTCTGTGAATGTTGAACACTGTTCACATTTGGTCTATGTCTGTGACTGGCCTGGAAAAGCAAGGAAAAATGGCCTGTAATATGGTTCTTATAGCTTAATAGAGTGTGTGAAAATTTACAAGTATAAGCTTTCCTTGGATGGTCTGTATTTATCTGGATTTTCTCTTTGCAGTTACGCAACGTGGAGTAGAAAGCTTTCCGGGTGAACCAATGCGGTTGACTCAGCAAGGCAATGTCAAGCTCTCAGCAATAAGGGATATAATGGACCAGGTAAATTGTAAAAGGAAGTGTAAAGTAACTCTTACAAATGTGCTAGCTGTGTGTGGAACAAATGAATGCTGCTTGTTTCAATTTAAACATACTGTATTATCCGTCAAAACAATTTTGGCCAGTATCGTAGCCAGATAGTGGCAATCAAGGCGGTAATGAGTGGTTCAGGGTTACATCTTGTGGGGTTGAGATTAAGTGTGGAGCCTGTTTATCTGTACAGTTATACTATAACCTATTATCTAGTATGGAAAGGGGTGAGCGGAGGCCTCTGTCATGGGTGAACTTACCCCCCTTGGGTATGCTCCTTTTTTTTGGGCTGTCCAGGGATAACTTTGGCTGCCGTGTTTGTCCAGATCTGATCCTTTATAAAATAACCATTTTCAAGAGTTCAAGTATTATTGTCCTTACTCTACAAACATTCTCTGCTTTGTCTGTCTCAGCAAAAACATTGTGTCCTTGACGTGACTCCCAATGCTGTGGAACAACTCAACTACCATCAACTGTATCCAATAGTCATCTTTTTAAATGCAGAGAATCGGTCAACTGTCAAAGGTATCCGAGGACAGTATCTGTCGTCGGAAGAAAATAAAGGCTCCCGAAAACTGTATCAGACTGCAAAGAAAGTGAAATCATCATTTGGTCACATATTTACAGGTGAGAATTATTTCAGTGAATTGTGGTCCCTTAGTTGCAGTCAAACTTTTTCAAAAGTCCCCTCGACTCTCTGGTGAAGAGCCAAGGGGCAAAAACCAAACTAATACTCAAAAGTATTTGTAATCACAGAGGCTTTCGCTTCCTACTTACCTGGCGCAGGAGTTTCCTTGATCATGACGGCATAGCTCCCTGGCGGAGTCTGTTCTTTTCAGCCTGTCTGGAACAGGACTTCACATGCCAGGTTGTTTGGTTGATCATGCTGAGTTGTGTTGTCCCTTGGGGACATAGCTCCTTAAGGCAGCAGAACTCCTTTGGGAGAATTTGTTTTGTTTTTGCCCCTAGTCAGCATAGAAGATACATATTGTTTACAAAAATAGTTAGGGTATGACATCCTTAGACTCTGCTGTTAAGTGATATCTTAATAGTTTCAAAGCAAGTTTGGGCAAGTTCTGAAAATTTTACATTTAAAAGTATTTAGAAATATGCTAAGCGTTAAAGGTCTGGTGACATGAAAATTACATAGTTGGATATTTGATGTAAAAAGCATTAAACATCCAGAAAATAACCACAAATCTCATTAAAATCCATCAAATATTGACCATTTTACAAGGTGATTTCTATTTCACACTTGTATCATGAATAAACATGAGCTAAATATGCTAATATGTGACATGAAAAGATGTACATACCACATATGGCTAATGTTAGTCTTTGTTTTTTCAACCTTAATTTTAAGGACACTGGTAGCATTGTTATCCCCTGAGGGGTTTATTATGAAAGTTTAAATTATTTCCTTGAGAAATACTGATATTACTCACCAAACTGTAAAGTATCTGATTAGTAATTAAGAGATAATTTATGAAGGGTTGACAAAAGAAATCTTAACACTGTGCAACACTCCACATCATTATTTTTGCATAGGCAGTGAGGTACTTCAGAAACCATCAAACTTTAAAGATGTATATTTTGAGAACGGTAAAAGATATTGATATAATTCCAACAGATCTTTCGCTGGAGGACTTGATTCTTTTACTGACAAGTGAAACAGCTCTTTTTTGGTGGCATGTCACCAGACCTTTAACCGCTTTAGGTTTTATGAATTAGTTTTGTTGAGTATTGATGGTTGATGTGCACCTAACATGCATTCTAAAAGTCTCTTAACAATTGGTACTAAAAGGTACTACAAAGTTAAACACATATCAGTCTCTTTTTTGTCATATCAAGGTTTGACTGAAAGTGTTTGGATACCAAAACAAAACTTGGAACTGACAAATAGTTGTTAGTTGACTTTCTATTTAATGCTTACTTTGTACTGTAGGGAGACATATTCTTTTCTTCCCTCTTTCAGCTATGATTCCTCTACATAACTACAAAGATCATCGCAAGGATGAATGGTTCAACTATATTCAGGAAGCTGTGCGTCTTCAACAGGATCGGGAAATTTGGGTATCAGAGAGCAAGGTAAGTTTTGACTTTCTGAAGAGTTCCAAAGTTCAACAAGGAGTTTAGTTTTCAGATTTTACCTACCTCAGACTAAAACCTAATCATAAAATATTAACTGGAAAGTCTTCTTGGTGTTGTTTGTATCTAAATTTATTGGGAACTCAGGACACATCAATAAGATGGGGCCTCCTCAGGTATCCATGCTAGATGAAATATAATGAGACTAATAAATTTTTTTTTTTTTAATATTTGTTTCTTCAACCCTTCTGTATGCACAGTGTAGCCAGTGTAACTATGAGGTGTTTCGGCCAAGGCTTGTTTTTGGCCCCCAAGTTCATGAAAGTCAACCAGTATACAAAATATCTTGGCATCAAATAAAGATTATTGAATTCTTAACAAAACTTGTGTTCAGCACTTTTTTGGTAGGAAGGTGATTTCTTATAGAAAACGAAGACAGAAATTCCATTCCCTTATTCATTACAACACTGTATAAAGTGGTCGTTCCTAGGGTAAGGGGGTGGTATAGGTGTGTTGTCCTGAAAGGGTTAATACGTACTTTCCCTTTGTACATGCACCTAGCTTCTTCTCTAAATGTTACTGTTCAAGTTGCACTGATCTATCTAGTGAATGTTGTCCTGTCTTTCTTTTCTTGAAATAAGTTTGAGGAAGAAGAAGAAGAGGATGATGCTGAACTTCCTGTGATCGGAGAGTTGGCCCTCCCAGACGGTTATGATACTGATGCTGCATCATCATATGCTTCAGGCAATGAATCTCAACAGGAATCCGATTTTGAGAAAGAGGAGCCTATCTCTCCTAATGAATCAACGACCTTTGAATACAGTGCTCCACCACCACCAAGGGTAAAGCATTGCTTTAATCATTGAGAAACAGAGATTGTGGAAGTATTTCGGTGGTTTGAAATTTTCAGTTTTTGTGATCCCAGTGTATCTTGAAAATTGAATAATAGCGACCCCATGTTGTAATAATGATAGCAACAATTACCTGCATGAGCGAAGTCATTTTACAACACTTCCAGTTAAACTTTTAGGCTTAGTTTTGGATCAGGTCATGTACAAAAGTCATAGATCATTGATCAAAAGCCACAGATCATTGATCAAAAGCCATAGATTATTGATCAAAAGCCATAGATTATTGATCAAAAGCTGTAGATTATTGATCAAGAGCCATAGATTATGGTTACTCATGGATGAAATATCCCCTACTACTGGTGAGGGTCAAACCAGAACGTTTTGTTTGTTGAGCTTCCATTACTTGGGTACCACTGCCTTTATACACTTAAATTGTATCATTGGTTTCAAATTACATATATTGATCATACTAATGATCATGTTGTTCCTATGAATGAAAGTCTTCTCGGATAACATCTCCCTGCTTCTTGCCTTCTCCTATGTATGAAAGTCTTCTCTGATAACGTTTCCCTGCTTCTTACCTTCATCTTCTTTAGGAGGAGCTTCCACAGGCTGCTATGACAGTACCTCCACCAGACAAATATGACTCGGATGAAGACGACACCAGTAGGAGAAGCCGACCAAGGCAGAAAAAGAGGGGTAAGAGAGACACTATGGGCTGGGCAAGGGAACGATCCAGGTCCAGATCAAGGGACAGACGATCTGAGGCTCGACCACCCACTGACGAAGAGGATGAAACAGAGGAGGTAATTCAACCCTATCAGAAAATAAAGAATAACAGTGCTGCATGGCCACTATACAGGCCCTATTAGAGAATAAAAAGTTATAGTGCTGCATGGCCACTATACAGGCCCTATTAGAGAATAAAAAGTTATAGTGCTGCATGGCCACTATACAGGCCCTATTAGATAATAAAAAAGTTACAGTGCTGCATGGCCACTATACAGGCCCTATTAGAGAATAAAAAGTGTAAGTGCTACATGACTGCTATACATGCTTAGTAAGTGTTTGTAGTCTTTTGCAGAGATGGTTTGTAGTGAATTGCTACTTAATAAGCTAGTTCGGTAATTCAGTACTTTTGATGGGGGCACAAGATCAGCTGTACTGTAAAAGCTTGTTGGCCTGTGTGTGCATGCATTTTATGTACTTGCCCACCTGATGGACGTGTTTTACGCCTGCACTACATTGTCTGTACTTGTGTAATAACAGTGACGTGACATGTGTACGTCTAAAAGTGGTATGCATAACCGACAACTGCCCTGAAGTTACATGGTTCACATTTGACCCATCCCATAGTGTATTTCCTAACTCATCTATTGTGACATTTAAAAAGGCTTTGAATTTTTTACATTTCAGGATGTGTATAATTAGTATTCTGTTACTAACAAAACTTGATCTCCTATCAATGTTAGATACAAAACAAAGATTGGCGAGTCATTGTAGCAGACAGGGCAGACACATCCTGGACTCCTAAAGAGAGACCTTCTCGTAAGGAACAAATGAGGAAGAGAGAGGAAGAGAAACGGCTGGCACAAAAACTGGCACGGGAATCTGTAGGTCATGAAGTATCACCATCACAGCCAATTACTTCACCAGTCACTCACTCAACACCACAAGATTCTAAACCAGAACCTGCCCAAAGGGTTAATGGAGAGAAAACCCCCGAGATGGCCCCAGAGCCAGAATACCAACTTGATGAGGAGGAAATACAAGCACAGTTGGAGTATGAGGTAGAGTCTGCACCACCTCCTCAAGATACCAACATGAATGGTGATGTCCACAATTCATATCAACAGAATGACTATCATTTGGATGACCCCTATGATTCTTACCAACAGGAGCAGTACCAAGAGAGTAGTCCATATCAACAAACGGACCCTTATGAACAGCCAGATCCGTATCAACATGATTCATATCAACAACCTGATCCCTATGACCAGCATGATAGCTATCAACAACCTGACATGTATCAACAGCCGGACCCCTATCAACAACCTGATACCTATCAACAAATTAATTCCTATCAACAGCCAGATACCTACCAGCAACCTGACCCATACCAACAACCCGATCCTTATGAACACACAGACCCTTACCAACAGCCAGACCCTTACCAACAATCGAACCTTTATGATGAACCCAATGAGTTCCAGCAATCCCTGTACGAGGATGAACCCAACCCTTACCAACAAACTGATCTGTACGAGCAACCAGATCTCTTTCCACAAGGAGATAGATCCTTCCCCACCAAGCCCAAGCAGGATTACAAAGAAACCACATTTGGCCCAGAAGATGGGAAAGAGGAGAAAACTGTGAAAAAAGGTAAGATGGAAAACAGTGAGGCTCTTTTGAAATGTGTGACTGTGAAGATGGCAGTATAGATGACAATGTAATGTGTCTTTTGTACTGGCAAAATTTGCATTGGTTGGAACTGCTTGTAAACTACTGATTTTTTATATTAAGTCCAGATTGTCGATGGATGTATCTACATCACCCCTCTCTTACCTCCTTTCTACAATTGTAACCCTCACTTACCTGTAATAAGGTCCTGGCAAGTCTTGATCACACATAGAGGGCAGCCTACAGTGTCTTCTCGCTTGCCTTGTCAGAAAATTTGACCCGTAATTTGAGTCCTGAGTTAGTTTCTTTCGAAAGAATTGGGTATTTTCCTCTTCAATAGTCTGTTTTGTTGATGGATGTTTTTGAGCAGTTGAGGCAGTGTGGTGGAATCACTTTTAAAAATGATGAACCAACATTTTTATAAAGGCCTGTATACACGAACAACATTTGCAAAACATTCCAAAAACACTTCACGTGCAGCAAACCTAAAACACCCTTGTTTTTGGTTTGTTGCACAGTGTAGACAGGGTATTTCCCAATCTGAAAACATTTTGAAAATGTTTTTCAAAGAACTGACATGACATTTCTTTGAACACATTTTCAAAACATTTTCAAATTGTTGTATATCCTGTCTACACTGTGCAACAAACCGAAAACAAGCTTGTTTTGGGTTTGTTGCAAGTGAAGTGTTTTGGAAATGTTTTGCAAATGTTGCTCGTGTATACAGGCCTTAAAGCTGTAACATCATTGTTCAGTTATTTGCGGTATAGCTGTCCTTTGTAATCTCAATTAGTCTTCACTTGATTTTTTGGTACTTTCAGACAGGTTAACATTGAAAAGTTTTCTAAATTCCATATAATATTTCATGTTTTATTTCTCCCTGCAGCTCCAATAGTAACTGACCTTGATGCAGACCTTCCTGCCTGGGGGATGCCTGATGAATTTGATGATGATTCACCGCCATCCTATGTTCCCCCACCTCCCCCTCCCGAAGAGGATCTTCCACCTCCAGAACCAGTATATGCACAAGTAACCAAACCCACAATGGCACCACCTCCCATACCAACATCACAGCCCCGCCAAAGTGAGAGAAAAGTAGTGAGTGTGACATCAACAGTTGTAAGTTCTGAGGTTTATAGAGTGGACTTGCAAAATGGGGATGATGAAAATGAATACAAGAAACAGCTTCAGGATGTCCAGTACTCAGCCCTACCCCCAAATGATGATCGGTCATCACCATTTCAAGACAAACCAAGGTCAGCGACCCCTGAAGAGGTTCGGGAGAGGACTCGTACAGACCTTAAAAGTGCACGGGAGCGTTTCTTCTTGGGAGAAAATGACCCCACCCAGAACCGACCTGGACAGAAACCATACCAGTATGACCAAAGCTCATATAGAGCATATAAAGAACAGAGGAACAAACGATCTCAGTCACCAGGAAGACAGTACCAAGAGAAGGCTGGCTTGTATGGTCCCAAGGGATGGGAATCACCTAGAAGCTTTAAGGCAGTACCTGTAAGGTCAGTATTGTTGTATCCATGTAAGGAATGATTATTACATATGACTTTAAAAATGAAAAATATTTTGAAATGGATGCTGTTTCAAGAGATGCAGTAGCCCAGTGGAATGCTTGTGACTTGCTAGCAGAAAGGTTCTAACCTCAAGGCCAAGGCCTACTTGGGTGCACTTTGTCATTTAGCAATATACTTTACTCTGCTTGCTATGGTACTCCTATCTTTTATCAATTGAATGAAGCATCCCACTTCCCCCAGACATAGTCAGTCATTGTCCACAACAGTATTGACAAAACATGTACAATGACGTACCTCTCAGTCACATCTGTGACTGACAACTTAATTTGCATGACCCACACCTCAGTTTGCAACTTTGACTGACATGTGGGTCACCATATATTGACTTAAAAAATGAGAATGACAGTTGGTTCCCTTGTACGAAGTGTAACAATTGACTCACAATGATCCACCCCTTTGTCACAACAGTGACAGACAAATGAGGTAATGTGACTCACCCCTCAGTTATGCTGATGGCTGACAATAGTGGTTCAAAGATTGGCATGTGCATCACACTGTCATTGGTCAATGACCTACATTTGTCCAACAATGCCGGGGGGCAAGTGGGGTGCATCATTCAATTGATAAGTGCATTAGTCATGCATTGACATCCCATCCTTGGGGAATATTCATTGCCTTCATGTCGTGGAAATGTGATCTACGCATCACCCATATAGTGTTTTATTGAGACACCTTTGCAATTGATCAAATTTAATAGAAATTAATGTGACTAATAGTCATTTTCTGCTTAGAATGCTTTTTTCTTTTTGGCTAGTAAAAGCATAAAATTAATTAATTTGTGTGTTGTGTATACATAGTTCAAAATGTTACCTGAGGCCAAATCTAATAAATCCATTCGTATTGCTTCTTACAGTGAGGAAGCTTTCAACTCTGATGAGGGTCAGGAAGTGGTAGCCACAGCAAGGGGGACTTTTACCTCAGCAGGGGGAACCTTGAGGTCACCTGAAACTGGGGTCAGTATCAAAATTCCAGCAGGTGCCATTCCACCAGGAGTAAGACAAGAAGTGTACTTCAAAGTTTGTCGGGATAACAACATGCTGCCACCTTTGGACACAGACAAAGGCAAGTGAAGATACTAGGGAGAATGAAATGCATTCTTTGTGAGAGAATGAAAGACATTCTGTATGAGACAATTCCTGTGTGAGAGAATGAAATGCATTCTTTGTGAGAGAATTGAATGCATTCTTTGTGAGAGAATTGAATGCATTCTTTGTAATTTGAAGAGTTTGAGAGTATATTGTCTAATTTTACAGGTGATTTTCAGAAGCAGGCTTTGCCACATGTTTCATTTGTGGTGTGTGATTGTCTGAATGCAGATGCGTTTGATTTTGAACCATTAAATTGATGCAGATCAGTGGCATGTCGTTAAATCAATTATCTAGTTTTTGGGAGTGCATGTGTGCAAGGTTATTTATGCACTGAAATTGAGCAATCTTGTCTCCTTACCCCAGCAGGGAAAAACTTTTGAATGAGCTTAGCAATTAGTAGAGTAATGAGCATTTTAAATTTGCAATTTTGTGATAATTTTGCTTTTTGAAATGGAGGGTCTGTATCACTTGTGTGGGAATACATTAACTACACTGTTTTTAAGATAGTATTCTACACTTTTCATTAAAAGAAATGACTTAAATAGTTAAAATAAGATTAAATTTGCAACATGACAGTTAACTCCTGATTCATTCACTTCACAGGAGAAACCTTACTTAGCCCACTCGTCATGTGTGGACCTCACGGACTGAAATTCCAGAAACCTGTGGAGTTGAACCTTCCCCATACAGCTTCCAATACGCCAGATGGCTGGTCGTTCAACCTCAAGTCAAGTGACACGCCAGCAGGTATACTTGTTAATGCTTTCCTCAAGCAGTGGCAGCAGATCTAGAACTTATTTCAGGGTTGGGGGAGGAGGGAGATGGCAGAGGACAAAAGGGGCAGGCAAAGCACAGCAGCAGTTATGAAAATCAAGAACTCTCCACTGTCTAGGGTATATAACTTTGTTCTGAAAATACAAAGGGAAAAACACCTCATTACCCGCCCACCACCCCCATTACCCATTTATCTACCAATGCCAAGTACCAATCAATATTAGTACACAGCATAGTCATAGTGCATGAAGGAGGGTAGGAGGGATGGTACAGCTATTTTAGCGGTGGTCACTGTTTTCTCTGTGATGAATCTTTGAAAATTTGGTAAAGAGAGCTGTCTGTTTGACCAATTGATAGGTAAATACTTGGTTCAACCAAGTTCACGTTTGATTTCGTAAGTTAAGGAGTGGATTGTCCCGAAAATGCATCGGTATGTATGTTGTACGGTTGTGTGTCTTCTGTTCTAGTTCTGTGTTAATTACCAGAGTTTCAACATTATTTGGAAGAGGATTCCACTCTTTAAGAACAAACATGGAAATGGTTGATCAGGAAATTAGTAACACTGAGTTTTAGTTCCAGTCTAGTGTATGTCAGAATTAGATCATCTTAGCTTTCACCTTGAAGGTTGTTACATATGTAAGTCAGAATTATAGGTTGGTGATTGCTTATGGTAAGCCTTGAATTCAGAATGGAGAAGGTCTTTCAGTTAGATGTGTTGGGCACGGGAAGGCTGGTGAAGGGCAATGAGTTCTGTTGGGTATGGGTCAAACTTCTCGTAACTGTTGTATCAATTATTTGAAAAGTCATTCAACAATGAGTTGCAATGATATTGTACAAAGTTAAGACGTGGAAATATTTGACCCCCGGTAAGCCCTGCTCACAGGTGAACATAAAATACAGATGTCTCATTTACATATCACTAGAATAGAATGTCTAACAGCCGTAATGAATGAGAGCTCATCCAGCCGTGCATAAAAGACCCTTGGTGTAGCCAGAATTTATATGTGCAATACAGATCACTATCATACCTCAGCTTCATCACTTCGAGTCATCTTTTATCCTCTCCGTTTTCTGTTTAATTTCTAACTATACGCCAGTCACGCTACTACATCTGGTGGCAGCGGTGGGATTCAAACCCACCCCATCGAAATGATGACTGGATATTTTGATATTTGAAAGCAGGTCGTTTGTGAAGTCTTGAGTTGTGTTTGAAGTAAAAGTTTTAACTTTATCAAGACTCTTCCAAGAGACTAGACACCATACCAAAGAATGCTTTGGTGACATGTATAATTCTATCGTGATAGCAAGCATTGGACTGTGTGTTTTACTTGAAAACGTCTTTAATTATTTATTTTTAGGTGAAACTGCTGAGTGGAAGAACATGTCCATCAATGAACGGGACGGAGCTGCAGCTGTGGGCCAGAAGACGGTATCAGTAATGGTGGAACATTTCTAGGGTTGGATTGGATTTATATCTAGAGGGTTAGGGATGCGACAGAATTTGTAAATAGTCTTTTTCACTGCTTGGGTAAAAGGAGAATTTAAGAAACAGATTACTATTGTGTAAATTATGCAGTAAATTCTGTAGATATTAATTTTGTATCAAGTACTAACGATCAGGGGTAGTTTTGTCTTTTTTTTTCTTTATCATTATTTTTTGGAAGTCAAAATTCTGTAATTTGGAAAAAAATCTGTATGAAAGTGAGATGTTGGTGTAAGAGAATGTGAGATGATGTTGAAGTTCTGGCTTTGAGAGCAAGTGTGTATTATGATCGCTGTAATGAAAAAGTTGGTAGAAGAGGGATCAAACAAGCTATGTACAGTTGGTTTCAAAATAGTTATATGTGGTTAATTTTGCTTAAAACAGTGAAAGTACTTTGCATCAGGAAATTCATCTAGATATTTCTGTCATTTGATTTACTAAAAATGGCATCACTTCATTGCTTTTTATTTCCTGTTGATCTTGACCAAAATTGAGCTTGACCAATTTTGAAATGAGATGACTTTTTGTCAACAAGTTCCCAAAGAGATACGAGAGTACGAGTAAATGTCGCAGAGTTGGATTAAGTAAATTAAACAACTAGAATCTGGTTGACAAACTTCATAGATGACAATTCAGAGTAGAAAATATGGCTTCTTCATCCATGATATATGTCCATATTATCACCTAGAAGTTGATAGTTGGTGTAGCTTTGACCCTTAAGTATGATCTGGAATCATTTTATATTCCTGGAATTTGGTGATTCACTTATCTCAAAATATCTGTTTCTGTTGTTAATGGTGATGATGTCATGATGATGTCATAATGGTAACGTGTTGTTATAAGTTCTCATAGAGGTCACCCACTCATTCACCATTAATACGTAAGTACTTGAGTGCCAACTTGTATGATCAATTACATAAGTGCCTTCAGGATAGAACCTATTTCATGGGTGAACTTTCAAATTAATGTCATTTCCCTTTATCCTAATTCAATGATGATGCATATAAAATCCAGCAGTATTTTTCTACCATTTGTGTGAAACTTTGTACAGGCATTTATCGATGTCTTCAGTTACATATATGAATGTATGGTCTGGATTTAGTGTCTTCTGATCTCTTTGTGCTCATGTGAAATGCTTTAAAGCTCTGTAATTTTTGACCAACCCTACATTTTGTTAGTGCATGCTTTTGGCTGCCACATAGTACTATAAAGTCATAATAACAAATAGCATGGATTTATATGGTCTTCGCCACCAAGTTTTTCAATCTTCTTCAAAATCACCTTAATCAGAGAAATTTCAAAACTGTTGTATTCAGAATTTGTATTCATGATATTACTTAATTTATATGATATTACTTCTAATAACACACACAAAGGCATTACCATGGAGCTGTTCAAATGCATAGAAATTTGTCTACAAAGATCAAGCTTCACTTTTTAAAACTGAAAATCAGTACCCACTGTTAGTTCTTGTGCTCCAGTTAGTGCTCCCCATAAGTGCTCAAGGCATTTATTAGTTACTTAAAGCCATTCCTTCTTTACTGACTCAAGGTTGGCCCTTTTTCTCCTGCACTTGTGTTGCACAATGGTTGGAAATGATACACAGGAATTCAAATATTCGATTAGTTGTGTTCACTATTGTCATTTACAATGTAAGTTTTCCAGTGAGGTGAATTGACAATTACTCTATATCTGTAAAGGGAGCCTTCAAATATTTGGGGCAAACAATTCATTGTATTCTCCACTTTGTTGGCAGGTTTCAAAATATTAACTATCTATCAGATATAAATATCACAAGCTTTGTTTTATAGCTATCTGTACTCATTTTCATATTATGTTCGTTCCATTGTTACAGCTTCGACGGCCTTTTGTTCTTCTTTTGTTATATTGTTGTAGAGCAAGCATTCTGTCCTTTCGGTGGTGTGTTACTTGTAAGTGAGCTACCATTACTAGTATTCACTTAATATAGAAGTGATCATTTTATATTTAGATTGGTATATTTTATTTCAGTGAATCGGTAATCATGAAAGTAATTCATTTGGCACCCACATGGATTGTAGAGGTGAAGCGTATTGTATTCATACACAGCTGTCTTTGTAAATTCCTTATGTTTATCATATGAGGAGAAGATTCACCTTGGTGATTTTTTTAACCCAATGCTAATGTTTATATCTATTGCTCACTGTCATCTTATTCTAATAGGTCAATGTTTTAACCCCAACATTAGTTGAAGAGAAATTGAGAAATAAAGAATGTTTATTCATCTGAAAAAGATGTACTGTCATTCATTGCCATTAATGCCTGCTTGGTTTGCTCCTAGTGACCAAAGTTTTAAAGGTTTTCCCATACCACTAAGTTCCGGGGTAGAGGTTAAGCATAGGCAAATTACTTTGCTTCATGTAGCAGATCTGCTTGGTTTACATTTCATAAGCTAATGTTTTGTCATTGGAGTCTCACCTGCAATTATAGCATTGCTTAATAAATTTTGTTCATAAATTAAGGTAGCTCTTGCACCACCCCAAATATATTTTAGGAACCTGGGGCTTGTCCAAATGCATAATTGATGACAGCACTTTGATTTTCATGAATGGAAACAATGCCCTTCAAATATAAGCCAATCTGATTGGTCAGTAATAACTTATGCAGATCAGTAAATTGTTAAATGTAGCCAGCATTACACAGGGTACAGGTGCACTTGGCAGAATAAAGCATTGAGCAAATAAAGAAGTACCAGAGACTGATTGTGATTTGAAATTGGAAAACTGGCTGGAAGTAAACCTAGTCAGGGAAATTTTACCTGTCTGGGATGAGGAAATGTGCCCATTAAAGGGAGAAGGCAGTCCCCCACCTCCCCCCCCCCCAAGTTTATTTTAAAAAATTTGCTAAATTTTACAGATCTTCTCTTATTTCTCTCTCTCTCTCAAGTATTTTCATAATGTTCCTGTGTAAAGTCATTGAATATTGAGGGTAAACCAATGAGTTATTCTGCATAAATTTAAGAAATAAGTAACAAAAATATTGTCACATGATTGATAGGAGCCATTCCTGAACTAGTGTACCAGGGTTCACTACTTCAAATTGGGGGGACTGCATTTTCTCTTTATGGTAATAAACTTTGACAACACTACATAACTGCTTGTCAGCAAATAGCTCCTTCCAGCACAGAACCTCGAGAGAGCAAATCAAAGCAATTTTACATAAAAATAATGGAGAATGTACAGGGTCCACTAGATGGAAGGTTGGTTAAGCTGAAAATCCTAACTAAACTTAATCTCTATCTTAACTCAAATCCTACCCAAGGCAAATCCTTATTCTAGTCCTAAAGCTAAATCACTGTCTAACCCTAACACTTAACCCATTGCAAACTTTTGGTCAAGTGAATCTGTGGTGTAGTGAACCTTCGATCTAGAAAACCTTAGGTCTCACCCTTGGAGAGTGATGGTAAACCAGGTGATTGATTACATTGTCACAAAACAATGTGGTTTGATATCCCTGGCCATTATATCATCAGGAGTCAATGATTTCATTTAAGGTTACAGGTCCCCTCCCCCCCCCCCTCCCCCTAGTTAAACATAAAAAGGTATTCTCCATTTACCATCCTTGACAAAAACCATGGGCAATTCTTCACAAAATGTAGCAAGACATAGATTCCTTGGTCTTCCAAAATCCCTCCCCCCCCCCCAGTTCAATGTTGCCCCCTCCCCAAAAAGATTTAAAATTCAAAGCATTTCAACATTGGACAGGGGAGCAGGGTGCTGTCCCATATATTTTTGCCTAGGATTGTAGGTTTCCAATTATCTCCATATCATGAACTAGTTACATTCTCAGTTTATGCATGTGTCAAACAAGTTAAAAAGTGATAAATTTTGTTTAGTGTAATGTGAACAAAGACGTTTATTGCTAATATTAACCTCAGGAAACCAGTGGGTGGATAATTCCATACATGTAGGAAGCAGGGAGAGGAGGTACCCCTTCCCCCCCCCCCACTCCAAAAAAAAAAAACACACTTCATGGATGAAAATCCCTTATTTGTTCCTTAAGTAATAACAAGAGCCTAATGGGCACTGTGGTTCCTTGCTGAATGTAATGAAACTGAGCCAACTACTGAATGAACCAGTATTT
>WURT03431904.1:0-12336 GCA_009936505.3 Holothuria glaberrima
GTAGGCTTTTTGGTTATTAAATATTAGGCTAGGCCAAAAAGGAGCCCTTGAACAGGGCTGTGCATTCTGTTACTTGTCATGTCTGTAAATTGTGACAGCCTCAGAAGTACTGATAAGCATGCTGAGCTAGCTTGCCTTATTGACCTCCACAACCCACATATTGTGTTAGGTCAGGAATCTAAATTAGGGCCTGAATATTATTCTAGTGAAGTCTTTTCTAAAGGCTATAAATCTCTTCGAAATGACCGGAAAGCTGGTGGTGGAGGCGTTTTCATTTTAGTGAAGGAGGACATAGATCATGTTGAATCTGCTAAATTCCCTGATGCGGATGGTTCTTGTGAAAGCATCTGGGTTCAACTGAGACTTTATAATGGTAAACTTATTAATGTCGGGTCCTTTTATAGGCCACCCAATGCCCCCCTTTATTCCCTTAATGAAATTTACCAAAACATTGCTAATGTCTTTAACAAATATAAGCTTTCTCAGTGTATTAATGGAGGGGATTTCAATCTCCCTGGTTTTGACTGGCAAAATGAGGTGGTGCTCAGTAGTCCTAATAAGGGTAAATGTGATCTTTTGTGAACACCATGAGTGAATTTGGTCTTGGCCAGCACACAAAGGAGATCACCCATCCTTCCTCTAATAATATTCTGGATTTGTTACTCACAAATGTGAGAAAATTCAAAAGAAAATTGAATGAAAATTCAAAAGATGCATAGTAGTTTGAACAGATTCCACAGATTGTAGCAGAGAGAGTGCTCAGATTATACACTATAGGCTTATTATGCTCACCAGGATATGGCCTGAAGCTAGGGTTACTGTACTGTATTTCTCTAAGCTGAAAGTGGGACATAATTTTTGAAGACTGATCAGGAGGAGGGTGGTTTGAGTGCTGGAAGGACTATCTAAGCGGAGCGCCACCACCTGTTGTCATGGAGAAAATTTTTGAAATTTACAAGCTCCCAGAGGGCCGAAATGGCACATTCCGAGTGTTTTAAGCTGTATGTACACAGCCTTAAAATAGGAATCTCACGTCAGAAATTTCTCAGTCAAAAGGAAAAATCTATGAAGGATTCAATGGAAATTGACAGCCCTACTTATTTATGAACTAGATTTCCCCGATCTCCAATTCTGATCGAGAAATAGTTTCCTTACGGTCGATCCCTCAACCATAATGATAATTTACTTGGGTTCTTATCAGGAATAAGTGTGGGTCAGAAAAGTTACTTTAGCAGATTGTGGCGGTCGGCAATTCTGCGTCCTGGTTGGGCACAACTGGAAGATTTAGATTTTAGTAGGCCTATCTGCCGAGAAGCCAAATGGTGCAATATTTGAAGCTGATTTCACTAGCTTTGTTTGCCTAATACGTGCAGGTCGGAGGTTCGGGCTATAGGCCTTATCTTTCCGGCTAAAAACAGTGATCAAACATGAGGATTTTTACTGTGCACACAAAAATATGATACAGAATATAACAGCTATATTCATTTTCAAGAAAATCGGGACGATTTGTCTTGCCAGCCGGGACGTTCAGTTTTCCTCTCAAAAACAGGACAATCCCAATTAATTGGGACGGATGGTAAACCTACCTGAAGCAATAAAATAGGTTTGTGTCTGCATAAGGAGGAGTGTAATTATACAGTTATGGGAGGAGCTGCAAGTATCTTAGTTGGGAGAATGAGAATTGTCTGGGATAATGAGAATTGCCCTTTGATGTGAAGGTGACCTTATGAGGTGCTCTGCCATGATTTAGCTTAGGCTAGTGATTACAGAAATTTGTCATATTAGCTTGCATGAGAAATTTCAACAAACAAAAAGGAAAACCCTGCAGCATATATATATTTACCACCAAGGATGATAAAATCAACAGAATTGTTTCTGTAAGAGAAATGTTCAAAATTATTGTGACCTTGGAAGAATCTGATTTTGCTGGGCTTTGTTAGGTTTTTAAGTTTGGTTTGTGTTTTGTTTTGGGTTTTGGACTGCAAGGCATTTTTAACTTGTTATATTTAATCAGAAAGCTGTTAGTAAAGAGACCCAACATTCTAAGACATTTTGAAGCAAGGTTCATTTCCAGTGGTAATTTTGCTTTTCTCAAGGTGTTTATCACAATACCAGGATCAACTAGGATTTAGTGACCTACTGTACAGTATTGTTAAAATGACAATGATATTTCTACTCCATACATTGAACAGTTAAACTTTTTGTTGCCATTCCTCATACAAACATGAAATTTTTCACTTTTGATATTATTGGTAGCAATAAATCTCATTTCTGTTTACTTCATTGAAGACTTTCTACACTATTTACATTTGGAATATATTGCTACAGTATAGGCCTAAGTGATGAGGAAATTTGCCAAAACTGGGGGAAATGATTGAGGCTTGAACAGACGACACATCAAATTGGTAGGGACACAAAAAGAAGTACATTTCTATACTTGAACTTTCATGGACAGTCATTTTTTAGCTAAAGATCTTGATTGAAGCTTTGTTCCCATCGGTAACAAACCTCTATCAAAGCATTTCTTGACGAAGGCAATGTTTCAGGATTACATGGGTGTGACGGGCAGATCATTAGCTGGGGGAGAGTCAACCTGGCTAAACAATAGGAACACAGAGACCTGTCAATCAAAGTTTAGTACCTGGAAGGTGTTATATGTACATTATTTTTAAATACTTATTGTCTGAAGGATTCGGTCATTGAGTCTCCTCTAATACCCCCTGGTTTAATGCAGTTCCAATCTTTTTAAGTGGGGAATTGCATGATAGGCCTACACAGACCAATGCCAGAGCTCATCTTCCATCAGGGATGCACACAGTTTTCTGAGTGCCAAGCTCATTGGTTAACAACTTGGGGGAAGATTCTTACCTGGGGAAGGAATAAAGAGGTTTGAATGGTTGGATGATGAAAGCATGACCAGAGCTGAAATTTAACACTCGTCCTACTGTATCATCCGAGATGAGTAAAAGTTGCGTGAGATATCCACTTTCTCTCTTTGAGCTTGTCAGATGGAGAAGTACTGTAAATTCTATGTGTAATTGATTACCGTTGTTCACTACTGTACATCAGTAAAAAGTAAGTCATGAAGGTTAAGGAGTGGTATTGAGACAATGCTTGGGACTGTCATTCATCATTGAAACATAGAAATAAAAAGAAAAGGATCACTGGAAAGCATACAGAATTTAAAATAAAGGTCTTCTTACTGTACATGGCAGAAACATGGAATACAATTGATCATCTTTTGTTTGTCATTTCCATTTGGACCACCAAAATTTGGCTACAAGGTTGTCCAATGGACAACAGTAATATATATCTTAAAAATCAGGCCTGAGGGTGGTGGATGTGCTTCGCAATGTTCAGTGCACTGGGCAGAAATTTTCATTTACAGGGTAGAAGGGACATGTGCCCTCTGGTGCAGGGACATCCCTGTACAGTATCTTGATACATTAAATTTGCACCATTCGAAGTTCATATCATCTTTGATGAAAGGAAAGCCCTATTGTACAATTGTATCATTAACTGTATGGTTGTTAGCAAGTTAACAAAAGACTCATTGATACCTGGTCAACATAAATTAGGCCTTAGTCCTAAGAGCAGATGCAGTGCACTATGGCAGTAAACAGCAACCACAAATGTTGGAGAAATCCCAGGTTAATGGATTACAACTTCATGTCGGACCATTTTCTATTTAAGTTTTCCAATTTTTTTTTTTTCCATCTAAAAGTTAAATCATTGTTCATGGGGAAATGTGGGAAATTTTGATATCTGGATGAACAACCAATGTCTAATTACTATGACTTGGCTGGGGATCAAATGGGGCCCATATCAACCTGAAATTCTCACGGAGGATTTGTTCACATACTGCAGAGAGCCAGTAGACAAACACCAGGGAAAATCATGGCCTGTTTATGTTTTTGTAACTGTTTTGAGGACATTGGCCCATCTCATGTCCCAATGAGTACATGCATAGAGCTTGTTTGAACTCTTTGCTGCCATACCAGCCATTAAGGTTTCCTAGCCAATTCTGTCTGAAGGTTACCGTCAGATGAAAGTGCTTGCTATTGTTCACCTTGTGCACACTTTGGTGGAGCCAGCTCAGTCCACACACAGCCTAATGAGCTAGCAGTGGAGGGCAGACATTTTGACTAGCAATAGCCTCCCTAGTAACCAGTTTGAGTGGCAGACAAGTGTGAAAAGAAGTAGCTTGCCACACATGGTTGATTGCAGTGAAAGGGCTTTTGTGTGCATGCAGAGAGGATTTATTAGGCTTTGGGAAGTGAGCTTGAACTTACATCATTAAGGATTGCTGTGACACTGTTTTTGTTACAGTAACAAAAGGACCTGACAACCATGCCTGAGAGATTAACATTCACTGCCCAGAGAATCACTGGAGTGTGGATTTAAGCCACTCCCACTTTGCATAAGCTGCAGCAGGGAGTTGGAGTGTCAGTTTCACAGTTGACTCACACTGTGAATAGGCCCATTGTTGTTCTCATCCATCAGTACAGGTAGCTGAAGGATAGAGTAATCTATCACCCCTAATTACATTCATGCTTGTGGTGGTCCTGTTTGCATGATTCTAAAAGCAAAAAAAAAAAAAATTAGAATATATACAACTTTAGACACATTTTTAATGATTATTTGATTCAGAGTCTTACTGATTGACTTTCCTTCTCCATTTTCCATATTCTTTCAGAGCTGGATGTTTTTGAGACGGTGCGACTTTTAGAGGGACGTGACGAA
This sequence comes from Holothuria glaberrima, assembly GCA_009936505.3. Taxonomy (NCBI): domain Eukaryota; kingdom Metazoa; phylum Echinodermata; class Holothuroidea; order Aspidochirotida; family Holothuriidae; genus Holothuria; species Holothuria glaberrima. The sequence goes on from WURT03431904.1 coordinate 4,744, forward strand.
CGTTATAATGGAGTGTCTTTCATTGAAGAGGAGAGTACATCTGGGGGAACAGGGCCAGCATACCACTTCAATGGGGAGGAGGTTACAACAATTTTTAAAGCAAGAGAATCTAGTGCTGTACGAACTATGGCAAAGGAACTCAAGAAGAAGGATGACTTTTTCATAACAATGCGACTTAATTTGTTTCCCAGTCATTCAGGGGTCTTATTTGGTATCTATGCAGTTGAACCAGATGAGAGGATTTACTTTGAACTTACTTATGATGGCTCAACTGGAGTTGACAGATGTAAGTATCAGAAAAAGTTCATTTGCAATGACAGCACATCTATATGTCAATACATTGATCCTCAGGAATGAAGTACAAATCACAACTCACAGTATACCGGTATTTTAAATATGTGTGGTGCACATAGGTAGCGCAGTAATAAAGTACAGTGGGGGTTAGTACTTTTCTTCATGTTGTGATATGCTGAAACAAACTTACGTAAACAACCAATAACGATCAACTTATATCTAAACAAACAACCAAAACACTGATTTCTCTATATCTGCTACAAATCAATTACAATTTACAATTGGTCACATGAAGAGATTATTTTATACAATTCTAATTCCACTCACATTTCCTAAGAAGCAATTAGTGTTGCTTATGTTGTGTTCACGTATCATACGCGGGGACGTTTTTGTATTACATATAGGCCTATAAAATACCATGGGGACGTTTTGGTAGCAAGAAAGCGGGGACGTTTTGGTAAAGTAATGTTTCAACTGGATACCGACTAGAAGTAACAGTTGGGAGAATTGGAACTGTGTGGGATGATGAGTATCTGTCTTTAAGTGCCAGACAGTTGAAAGTTTGATGTACTATTTTCTGTGTCTTCTGTCCCTATGAAGAGGTACAGTATGATAAATTTCTAATAGCAAAATGTGAGTCCATGCCTTACTGGCCCATCCACAGCATTTGTAGAGAATGACTCAATATTTAGCTTTCATGACATAAATTTATCCAGTACCGGTTTGAGTGACATGTTTGTATTCACTGCTGTGGCTGAAAATATTTTAAGTGGCTTAACCCAACTAGTTTTTACAGCTTGTTCACCTATATTTGAAAAAAAAAAAAAAAAAGGTCTCAGTAAGACATTCCCCTTTGTGCTTCACTAACAGTGATTCAAGTTACTGACCAGTATATAAATTGTGGTCAGGAGAGTGTGTAATCAGATTTAAGATATACTCACTCAATTTGTCGTCATGATTGGCATTCCAAATCACTTTGTTTCATGAATATAACGCGAGAACTTCTGGCTCAGTGTATGAATTGAGATTTAAGATTTGTTTTCTGCTTCAAAAATAGTCAGTATATGGTGTAACACAAAAATACTGAAAATGAAAAAAAGTCAGAAAGTCTTGTGCCTTTATTAATAAATATATGCTGTACATTTGTGAGGACCACCTGTCCTTAGAAACAGTATTAAAGCAATTATGTAGAAAAGAATTACACAGCAAACATGTACTTGAATGGTCACATTTGAAGCTCACTCTCTCAACAGATACTGTATAAACTTTTACTGTATACAGGTACAGCAGTTATATTTCTCTTCCAGAAAAAGTGTCATGAAAAAATAGTAATGACATTTTTGGCTTTTAAAATCTTTTGGAAATTTTATTCTTCACACCTTGACTCCTGCCACCTTTTACAGAGAAATATTTTTTCTCTTTCTCTAAAGAAGGGGTGTGCAAATGTGGATCATGTAAAAATACTACTATCAATCTTCAGGCCATACCACATATGTGTATACTGTATACCTTCTAGGCGACCATGATAAATTACAAGTATACTGTACATAGTACATAATAAAGAAAGCCCACCATAGAAAACAAAAATGAAGCAAATGCAATGTAAAGTTAGCCAAGCTTAGTGCTTTCTGTACAGCAGGTACAGTTGAGGTGTCTTGGAGAATTTTGAAGTTGTATAGTTGCTAGGTATGGCATTAGGTTGAATGTGTCATTGGCTGCTTTTAATTAGTATTAAAATCCATGTGGTGGTCTCCCCAATTTTTGACAGGTACATACAGCCTACCACTACAATTGTGCTTGGTGAAATTTGTCATGTTCTGTTGTTCCATACTACTGCTCTTAATACTCGACATTTCATTTGGTATTTTGCAGTAACTGTCAGGTATACCATCAGTGATATTGAGCAATACAAGGCCTTCACGGTCCCTTTTGTGGATGGGGAGTGGCACTCTTTCCTCTTACATTTTGCTGGACTGAGAAAAAAAAACACTGTCGCCACATTGTATATTGATTGCGAAGAAATAGATGAAGTCGACCTGAATGAGAAGTTCAGCCGAATCTTTACGAAGAAGAACATACCACAGGCAGAGTTGAGGTTTGGAGTTTCTGGAGAACTTGGTGCAGAACAGTTGCACCTGAAGGTACAGTACTATTACTGCTCAATTTATTGAAAGCTGTCAGTACTTGTATGGATGACCAGACAACCTGCCAAAGGACAGTTCAAGTAGGTCTTGGACAACTATCCCAGGGTTCCAGCCAGGCCATTTAAAGTGAATGCTGGACCTGGTTTGGATATCACATTTTCACTTTGAACCTGTGTGAACGTTTTACACCCATTTTAAATTTCTATTCCAACATGATAATGGACCACTACAACAAAATGATCAACCCCAATAGCTACATGGTGATTGGGTTATGCTGCTAAGGCATTTAAGCCATTTGTTGTCAAGGTTGTATACATTCCTGGCTAGAATTCTGTGTCCCCTTGGGATAGTTATCCTTGGACAATACCCAGACCCTCACCATAAAGACATTGGACATAGCACTGGGACATTTACCAACCACAGAAAACATCATTGTCAAAAATATGCTTTTACATGAAAGTATACCTGCTTAAAAAGAGTGAATAAATGATAGATTCAAGTTATAAAACTTGCAAATGTTAACAGGCTGAGCTGCTGTTAAAATGTTAGTGTTGGAGGAAAGTGTATAATTTTTATATTCTGTTTGTTATGCAGGGTGCTGTTCAAAACCCTAAAATGATTTTTGGAGGTACTATGAATGATGTACAAGACTGTTATAACTTCCTCTCTGAAGAGCCAGTGTCAGAAGTCACATGTGAGTGAAGTTTATTTGTTACTTGCCATTTGTGTTTTCCAAAATGTGTATAAAAAACTCATTTCCTGGAATCTCATGTGAATGCTGGATTGATTTGTAGCGGTGCCATGAATAACGTGCAAGACTATACTACCTTGCTGAAGAACTCTAGCATGTTACATGTCATTTATGCATGAATTTATTTGTCATTAAAATTTTGGGTTTTCCCGAGGGTGCATGTAAATTATGTTCAGTTTCAGGAACTTCATGTGAATCTTCTTATGTTTGTGTTATCATCTAAGATATGGCAGGTTTGTTATGGTTAAGATTTTTGTTGATCCAAAAGTTGAGTGTGGAGGTGTGACTCACATTCTATGCTATTCATGAATGAATCTGCTGTCAACTCAATAAGGTTGCAGAGAGAGATTGGTGTAAGGGTGACATATTTTTACCATTAATCTCTCAAATTTGTTTTATATCTGATGCACTTGTAACTTAAAAGGTGATGTTTTATCAAGTATAATCTTCTTTGAATCATGTTTGGTATGTTTACTTAAATTATCACATAACACTTGGCAATTTTGTTTTTTCCGGCTGCAGGTCATTTACGAGACATACATTCATTATTTATAACCTATTTCAAATTTATATTTGTGACCAAAATTAGCCTGAAAAAGAGGTATTGTATCCATTGAGAGTAAAATAAATGTCTTATTCAAAATATTTTGTAATTTTAGCTGACTGAAGAAGTTTACAAACAATGAAGTTGAAATTTTGGTTCTCTTTTTTAATGAAATAGTTGCATCACACGCTGCCTTGATTGAGTCGATCTCATCATTAACAGATGCTGTTGTTCTTCTACAACAACAAATGAAATTACAGGTAAGCCCTGTTAAAAGTTGAATGTAGTTTTAAGTGCTATTAGTTGTAATGGATTAATAGACATTAGTCTACAAATAATGAATGTTTATGAGTGTGATAGTATGAATAATTTTATGAGTTGAAAAATGGGGAAAGAGGGGAAGTTGAGTTGAAGAGAACGTTTATCTTTCAACCAATGAAATTATTCATACTATCACACCAATGAAAATTGGAAAACATTCATTATTTGTTTTATATAACACCTCACTTCCTAAATAGGCCAGATTTTGGTCCAAAGTTGATCCAAGAAACGGATAGGGCCAAACACTGTGCGTTATTCTAGACTAACCCACGATGGATAACACACAACCATGTAATAGTGCCAAATAACGTTCCTGGCATGTGACCACCAATCCTCCAATCAGATGTAGAGGAATTAATAAGGTGTTATAAAATCATGATTACCCTTTGAAAGTCTGATAAATAACGCTTCAAAGCTAAGTTGCTATTACTCAATGGCAAACGCTACAAATAATCTGCTGTTTAAATATAGCCAGACCGATTAAAAATAACACTAAAAGCAGTTTTTTCGGCAAATATTGCATTTTGACAATGTTACTCTACAATTGTTCTTTGTCAGTCCCACTTTTCCAGTAAACTATGCAGCAGATTAATTCTTCCTTCCTACTAACAAAGTAGAAGTAGATCCACTTAAGTGATTAAACAATAATCATGGAAAGTTGTTTGAACAGCCTTTCATAAAGGTGCCCATTGTATTGCAATTTAATCTCTGACCAGTGCTTCCTTAAGATGACCAATGTTTGCTAAGCACACTTGCCAGCCCAAGTGTGTAATGAGATTATCTTTTGCTTGATTGGTTTTGACATTTGGACCTGTTCACTGCCATACGTATGAAGGGTTGTAACATGCTGCATGAGCTACTGGGAGGGAAAAACGGTACATGTTTCAAAACTTGCAGAGATTTTTTATGGTTGTATACTGGCTACATAAAGAATGACATTTTTTAAAACAGTAAGAACAACTGCTCCATTAGTAGACTATAAAAGAAAAGGTGGACTATCAGCTCTGGTATTTTTCAAGAGGATGTGGTAGGGAGAAAGACCAAAAAGGGTAGGGGTTGGGGATAGCAATCTTGGAGTGGATGTCACTGAGACTTCTACATGGGCATTTACGGGGTGTTTCATTTGTTTCAAAATACAGTACAATAGCCTAACATCAAAAGTTGATTGGACTTGAAGTTGGTGTGCATTTAAATTTGTAATGGTTTGATGGAAGGGTCTTTCCACATAAGACATTCGTCACAATTTGATTTTGACACTGTCCAGAAGTTGGAAGGTTTCAATGTTAATACTGTTTTTTTCCAATCAGCATGATTCATATTGTTACACATGAAGGAATGATATGTTCTTGTTAAAAGGTTTTATTCACTTCAGTGAGACTGAAAAGTGAGTACAGGAGGGAATTTCTTCTAACTTGTTGCAAAAACAAAAATTTTTTTCAGAATGCAGAGCTTCGACAACTTGGACAAACTTTAGAAGAATGTGCTTGCACAGGTGAGCCTTTCTACTATTAGTCTTATTGCTTGAAAGTATGAAGTTAAATTGTGTCATTCAATTTAGTAACTGAACAGCTTGGCTTCTTGTTCGGGAAAATGCTGAAAAAAAGAATGCAATTGTTGTGGGATAAGGATTATAAACAATTGGTACAGTTTTTAAAATGTATGAAAGAAGGTTGTGTCAACTCAGCTTGCGGCATGTGTTTTAATTCTCAGCAACTATAGAAGTTTGATTTCAGATCATGGAACTTAAAGACAGACACTCATCAACCCAAAGTATGTTTTTGGTGTGGGGATTACAAAATTCTCAGTTGGTAATTGCTCTTTGATTTACATCACAGTTTGAAAATTCAAAAGATGCAGAGTAGTTCACATTCCACACAATGCTGAGAGAGTGCTCAGGTTACACATTATATATAACCTTATATGCTCACCAGGATATGGCCTTAGCATTAAAATAGGTTTGTGTTTGCACAAGGAGGAGCTTTATGCAGCTATGGGAGGAGCTACAAGTTGCATAATTGGGAGAATTGGAATTATCTTGGAAGAATTGCTCTTCATCCTTAGAAAGGAAGAATTTGCAGAGGAGAAAAAGAAACAGTAACACTGACCACCCTGACCTGACCCTGACGCTTGTCAAACTTTTCTCATTTCACAGATTTACTCCCCTTTTGATATGCATACAATCCTACACACACTAGATATACAGACAGTAAGCTGGGCAAGGGTTTTTTGGGATTTACTGGCCAGTGCCCAGTCCCCACTTGTGTACAGCCCTGGTTATACTGTGCATTAGCTTTGAAATTAGGGTGACTTTCTGAAAAATTGTGAAATTCTAATAAAGGAACAAAGGCCCCTCTAAAAGAGTGGTACACTTTTCATTTGTGACTGTCCCTTTAAGCCTAAAGTTTACAGATTTTGCTATTCGAATTTTTCCTGGAAAAAGAGTGATGTTGTATTATCCTTTACAGGGGTACACCACTCTATCCTCCAAACTCTGTTTTTTCTATATGTGCGTATTGTTTTTGGTCCTGCATGTAAATGAAAAAGTGTTTGAAATCAATTAAAAAATACCAAATAAAAGACTTTGATCGTGGCAACTGTTGTTGGTTGCAACTACTTCCGTTAGGTCAGGTATGGTGAACCTCTGGCCTGATACACAGTGACTGGGTATAACACCCTGTATGGGATAGGCTATGTGTTCATGGTATGTAGAACAAAGGTTCCCCACCCCTGTCTCAGGGAGTGATTCATATTGGGAGAGCCAAAACTTGTTTAGAGTGGCACTTACAGAAGGGTTTGTGATTTAGTATAGTTTTGATAAATTTGGGGGTTACTGTCTCAGAGTGCTACCAACCCCCTCCTCCTGCCATGTGGCTACAGGCTCAAACTAGTATTCTTGCAACCTGTAGTGATTTATATATTATTATAGCTGCTTCCATGGAAAAGATGACTGTAATGGTGGTGGTTTAAAACTTAACATTTTCTTTCCATATTGCATATTTTATGCATTTCCTTCATATAAAGGTCAAACAATATTTCAAATAAACTGTAATTTTTTGTTTATCAGCTAAACCACGTAATGCAGAACCCATTGTGAAGCTCACTTGCGCAGATGAACCCTGCTTCCCTGGAGTGCCTTGTATCGATACTGAAGTTACAAATGGCACAAATATAATTCATGAAGTTGAATGTGGTCCTTGCCCCACTGGTTACCGTGGAAATGGAATTGACTGTGAAGATATTAATGAGGTATTTATTATTAAATATATGTATTTCATAGAGCTGCTATATTAGATGACAGCATTGCATGTTTTAAGAGGAAGTACACAGGGCAAACATAGTGATTAGATGTGAAGCTTGAAAGATCCATAAAATAAGAGCAAGGCAAGTTTCAAATGTAAGCAGGTCAAATTATGAATCAGTGATATGAGAAAGGACTTGAAGAGGAAGAGAGCAATCCCCCAATCTTTGAAAGAAGCATACACATGGGGTAGATCAAGTATTTGTTAATTTTATTGAGCCACTCGTGAAAACCTACTCAC
>WURT03431904.1:12436-43135 GCA_009936505.3 Holothuria glaberrima
TCTTTGAAAGAAGCATACACATGGGGTAGATCAAGTATTTGTTAATTTTATTGAGCCACTCGTGAAAACCTACTCACTCATTGTGTTCTGTTTTAGCGTATTTATTTTTTTTTACTGTGAGGGACTAATTATGTATGTGCAATTTCCAATGGCATTCCTTGTAGGCAGGAATTATCCCTACTGCAGGTCAGATCTGGCCTGCAGACCATATATTGCTGTCTCCTACTTTAAATTCATTCATTTATAGAAGGGATGACAATTTCGATATTTAGTATATTTGAAAAGTCTATATGTCAAGGCAATTGTCAGAAACTGTAATATTTTTGTGAAATTTAGAGCATGACTGACTAGCAGAAAGACTGGTGTGACTATTTATGAATTTAAAAGGTATTGCAATCTTGTTCTTACAGTGCGAAGAGGCTGACCCATGTTTTGTGAATGTAACTTGTGAAAATACTGAACCAGGCTTTACTTGTCACCATTGTCCACCAGGATACAGAGGTGTAGCAATTGAAGGGATTGGTCTTGAAGCTGCACGGAACACCAAGCAGGTACAGTACTGAGATTGGATATTATCAGTAACTCAACTTAATCTCTAGCTCAGGGCTTTCTACTGACTTTTAAAACAACTTGCCCAGATGGGTAAGGAGGTTCCAGAATTATCTTGAACAGATGTTGGACTTGTCCAGAAATGAACAAAATATAGTAAAAAAAAAGACTGATATTTTGGAGGCTTAAAATTATGGAAGATCATTTACTTTATTCTAATCAGTGTATTATGAAAGACGTGTTACATTGTTTTATAGAAAATGATTGTAGACCTCTCATAGGTCATTGTACAACTTCCTGTGTAGTACACTTCAGTAGAGAACAAGATAATTTGGTAATTGCTATGTGTAACTACAACTGGCATGTACATCAAAAACAAATATATATATGCCTCAAGACCTTGTAGTCTTTGAGTAGTTGATGTGAAAACTCAATAATCTGTTGAACGCAGACTTTAACTGAAAAGTCTGGTGGTTATCCTTCATGGACAGAATAGTGCATTGTTAAGAAATGATATCAAAATGGCAGGTCAAGAGGTTTTCTCACCATTTAGCTTACTACTTCAACTTAGTAGCCTGCAAAGTTGGATGTATGGTCAGTCTTGAATCAGTTAGGTCCTTTGTAGATTCAGGAGTTGTGTGCCAAACATGTAGGTGGTACTACTCTAACAGTTAACTTTTGTAGGTAGGCTGTTATCAGTAAGTGAAGTGCAGTTGTTATCTGCCTGGTATTGCAAATGACAGGTTTTGTTTCCACTTTGTAAAGACAACTATCATAATTGTCTTCTTGCTGACCAATATAAACCTGCAAATAATGTTTCTCATGTGAATAATCTCTTTGTCTTTACTGAGGTCATGTAAGGTCACAAAGCTCTCAGGAGAAAATTCCAGTTGGCACCTGTTGAAATGCTAGAAGGTTGAAACTGGCACATAGTCATTTATCTGTTGGAGTCAACAGAGTCAATGGGGAATCAATGAGTAACTCCTACAAAAATTGACAGGTTCCTTTTGGTACCTGTTGAAATCCTGATGAAACCTGTGGATACTTGTTTCCAATAACCTGTTTGTTCTAATAACCCATGCAGTAGACATCAACAGGATTCTCTCCTGGGCTGCCATCAACTTGTAAAAGCCATCAAGGTGACTTATTAGTTTTCCATTTCAGGGATCGGTTTCAAATAGCAGTTGATACCTACTACATGTAGCAATCTGTGTCTTTAAGTTCAGTAAGGGAAAATTTTCTAGTTTTTGAAGATTTTTCATAAGTTGCTTTACATTGATTATTTTTTGATTGTTTTTTTTTCAATTACATTCCACTGTTCTTTTTATCATCAAAGCCCTGCACAGACATCAATGAATGTGAATTCCCAGGCACTTGTACACCGAATTCCCTCTGTTCTAATTATCCAGTAAGTTTCCAGTGAAATGTAGAAAATGTTATATTACCAGTCTTTACTATGTTCACACCTTTTTGTTTGTCTGCACACTTATGCTAAAGCAAGTATAAACTAACTGTCAGGTAAAACTGTTCACTTGACCATGAAATGGTCTTGCAGCAGATGTTTACCTGGCCATTGTATTTCCACAGAGTAGTCTATTTATGCTTGAGAGAGTTCGTGTACACAAGATGTGCAGAGTAGGGAAGTAAAGTCCTACTTAGCTATGTGGTTTTTTTGGTTGTGTACAGTTCTGAAAAAGTCCGCTGAGCAGCGGATATTAAAGTGGATTTTAGTATCGGCAAAACCATGGCATGTTAGCATATATGGATACTAGTACTTTATCAAAAGTATTAAAGATTTAATGATAAGAGAGTATTTATAATGGCAGCATTTTGAATGCACAGTTGTGTATGATCCCAATGGCTATACTGATTTGATACATAGTGTTTGTGTCAATTGAGTAAGGTAAAAACTAGTGGAAGTATGTGTGATACTATAAAACCATGGATGAGTATTGTATGCAGTGTTTCCACTTTCAGTGAAATGTACTGGAAAACAGCATAATTTGGGATATTCAGTTTAACAGAATTGGAATATTTTAAACAAATGATGAATTCCTATCTATATTGTTCCTAAAAATAATTATTGGCCTCAAAACTGTTGAATTTGTCGATGATGGGAAATGTTCCATAGATCACAGAAAATCTAGTGGTGCATTTTTGGAAATTTATTTCTTAACTGTGGAAACACCAACTCTAAGGACTCTTTTGTCTTAACTTGATCCACCAATAATCTGGTATTGTGAAAGAAGTCACTTAAGCATAATGGGCAAACATGTTTTAATTATGTTTGTCATTTAATAAAGATCAGCAAAGTCATATTTCTTATCTATTTACCCAAAGGATCAAAACTTATATGTTGCAAGTGTTGATTTTTGTGTCCCTTTTATCTGGTACATCATTTCAGAGTTCAAAGATGACAACATAATGCAAAGTATAGAGACTTCATTACGTGCAGCAAAATCTCCCATCTCAATTAATTATATAGTTATCCTATAGTGACCATATGTTCTACTGAAAAATGCTATTAAAGCCTTAAACTAGTAGGCCTATTATTATGCCTGGATGTTTTTATCCAACAGGGTTCTTACGAATGTGGAGAATGTCTTCCAGGATACAGTGGCTCCCAGGAAGAGGGTTGCTACCCAGATCGCATGTGTCCAGACGGATCTATAAATACATGTCATGAACATGCTGACTGCAATATACTGAGGGGAGGCATCAAAGTTTGTGAGGTTAGTGGAATCTTTAACGGTTCTTTGTTTTCAGGACATGGTTAACTTTTTCATTTATGACACTTTCCATAACAAGGAAGTCTGTTGTTATAACTATGAAAACACATTTGAACATCTTATCTGTGGTGACCGTAGCTTTCTGAATACTGCGCCCCTTTTATGGAACTCCCCCTTCTTGAACATAGGTCTTTGGATTTCATTTTTCAATGCTAGCATGGTCTTAAACCTTTTCTTTCATCCAAAATCTCTTAATTTTTGCATTTTTCAGCACCTGTAAAGTGCCTTGAACAGCTCTTTTTTGTTATATTATTATGACTGCATGTATATCACTGTAACAATCAGCATAAAATTTAGATTCTCTTCACTTGGAAGGTGGTCCAGATTCATTTAAAAGTAGATGTATGCGTAGAAACACTGCTGTTGCTAATGAATTGCATGGTCGGCTGAATTGAAGGATAGTGGGTTTTTTGTTTGTTTGGGGGAGGTGGGCGAGGGGAATACAATTTGTAGTCATGATTATGAATGGGTGATTATTTATCTGTGACCTGTTTAGTGCACAGGTATTGTCGTTCATCAAGTGTAATAAATTTTCTACTTTTTTTTCCTGTTGTAGTGCAAAGTTGGTTGGGCTGGCAATGGTACAATCTGTGGTCGTGATACAGATATTGATGGTTTTCCAGATTTTGAACTGCCGTGTGAAGAAGATTCCTGTAGACAGGTAAATCTTAAGCTTACTTTGTGATCTCTGTTATGTGCAGTGATTACTGTGGGTTATGTCATATCGTGGCTTGTAGGCTTAGAAAGTATTTACTTTTCTGCAGGGCCTCCTGACAGGAGGAAAAATGTGAAAAACCCAGAAGAACCAATAAGTTTATTATTTTCTTGAAAGTCTTTGAATTGTTGTTGATCAGCATGGAGAAATATTTCAATTGGTCCAAATTTCAATGGGTAAGAAATGAGACGGTAGAATTGGCTGTTGAAATTAATCGCGGTTGTGAAAGATTTGGCTAGACATAGAAAGGAATGAACTGCTTACATGTCGGAAACTTTTTGTAAAGCTCAAAATAACTATTAAAAGGGGATAATTTCAAGGGATTATTTCAGTATCTATGAACTGCATTATCCATGTGTCCCCTGTGTTCATTTGTTGAATAGTATTGATTGGGTCAAATTCATTTCCTTGCAGGATAATTGCCCAGAGATCCCAAACAGTGGTCAAGAGAATGTTGACGGGGATGCATATGGTGATGTGTGCGATGATGATATTGACAACGATGGAGTTCTGAACTTCCCTGTAAGTAAACTCCCTGGAAACATACTTTAAAAAGGAATTAAGGTCAAAGATTTCAAAAATATACATCCTGGATGTTAAAAGAATATCATTCTTCAACTCAACCGTAATCTTCATTGCTATATCTGTTGCAGAGATGCAACGTTATTTGCACACTAAAGGACTTTGGGATATCCAACTCAACCCAACTGGCATGACCTAGTTTCCTGTGGTCAGCACAACTTTCAGTAGCAAAACTGACAGTGCACACTGTATGGCTGGCATTTCAATGAGGTTGTAGTATTGTATTTGAGAACCCTTTTTCAGGCTTCATGCAAAATTGCAAGTTAAAACTGATTGGTCAAATAAATTCTTAAACTGAATATGACTGTTGCAGACTTGAGTCAAGGAAAACACCCATGCTCATTTTCCCAACTGGATTTAGATAAATTTAAACTTTACAAAACTGCCCACCCATGGTCGTATAGCTATTGATGACAGGATGGCATAGTTATGTTGCATGAAGTTGTATAATGTACACTGCTGGCGGCTTATAAAGACCAAACTTATTCAGGACATTTCAACTTGTAGATGGCACAATAATGTGTGGTATGATGTCGTGCGCATTCTTGTAGTACTCTCATTGCATGCTTCTATTTTCTGCTAGAATTGAAATGAAGCTTTTCTTGCAAAGTTTGTCATGAGATGCTGGCTGTTATAGCTAACCCATTCTACAAAAGACAATGATCACATTCTTTTAGAGATTGTGTCAGTTTAAAGAATACAAAAGGAAATAAAAGACTTAGATTGGTACAAAAGGGAAACCACAAATTGATGTGAAATCAATCTTTCTAAAATAAGTGCAGTGGGTTCATGTTCATACCAATAACACACAAATATTCTTTGAAGCCAAATTGTAAAGGTTATTTCTTCATTTTTTGCAGCACACAATTTTAAGATTGCAGATATTAGTTTTCTATGAAGGACCTTATCCATGTGTCCCCTTACAGTCCTCAATTAGTACACAGTGGGTATCAAAGCTTTATACATCAGAGAATAATTTACAAAATGAAGATACCTCTTCTTTAAGAATTATTCTCACCAGTGATCTTCCATGATACATCAATGAAAACAAAGGCCCCAAAACAAAACTTCAGTTATTTCTATGCATCATCATAATTCTGTTTCTATTTTGGTTTTTTTTTTTTTTTTTTTTCTAGGATAATTGCCCATATGTGCCAAACCCCTTCCAGAATGGGACAGAATATGATGACTTGGAAGATGATGCAGTGGGGGGAGCATGTGACAATTGTCCGACTACCTTCAACCCTGGCCAAGTGGATACAGATGGAGATGGTATCGGAAACGAGTGTGATGATGACATTGATAATGACAGTAAGTGATTAGCACAGCTTTAACGGTGGCTTAAAATGAAAATAAAGTTAATGGAATTGGAGTCCAAATTGACTATAAAAAGTAATAAATAAGATGAAAAGCTTAATCATGAAATTGCAGGAAAATACAGTTTAAATCAGAAGTGGTAATGAGGCCTAGATTAGTCTGCTTTATAGTGGTGTTAATTTGCATATCTTGGAATAGGTAGGACATAAACTTTGTGATGAATTTATATGTTTAATGTACCATTTTAAGTCAAAAATTTTACCGATACAATTTCTTAAAAATTCAAAATAAGTGCATCCTTAAAGAAATGTGACCTGTTTCTTGTGAACCAAAGTTTTCATTGTAGCTTAGAGGGCCAATTTTGTTTCTTCCCCCCCCCCTTCCCTTCTCTCAGACTCCATACCTAGCCTAAAAAATTGCCACCTTAACTTGTTTTCTTTCTTCCAGATGTCTACAATGAGTTAGATAATTGCGTGTTCGATCCGAATCCTTCACAAGAAGACCAAGACGGTGATGGATTGGGAGATGCTTGTGACAACTGTCCATTTCATTTCAATCCTGATCAGGTGAGTGCACATTGCTATTCCTAGTTTTTAAGATGCCTGAAAATATTTTGTTGCACATAGAAATTTGGAAAGGGTCTAGTTTGTCTTCATGTCCAGATTAGAAAATTGAAAATGTTAATGATGTAACTTAAGCGAAACGACCAAATTTTGACTTCAGAATTGTTTCTTCCTTTATTCAGGATGATTCTGACAATGACCTCCTGGGAGATGTTTGTGACACAAACAGAGATAGGTTTGTACTATTTCATTTCAAGTTTTGGTAAATGTTGAAAGTTGTGGCCTCACTTTGCAAAAGATTGTCTAGTCTATGTTAGGGGTGACATGAATCATTTATGATTTGAAATGGTACTCTATAAGGGATATTTTTGTGGATGAACTTGGATATTTATTTAAAAAAACCTCAGTTGATCACTTTCATTCTGCCCTATCTGGTACATAAATCCAGATACTTACATGGCAGCTTTTATTGTTTGCAAACTTATGTTAACTTGAAGTTCCCTTTTGGCTGTGATTTGCTTGTTTGGGGAGGATAAACATGTGCAACATTCCAGCTTCAAGTTGCAAGCAAAATTGGGATTTTCTGCTAGTGAATGACAGGTGGGTCCAACTCTGCATTAATTGTGCATCATGACAATCAAATTTGTGCAAAGTCCAGGATATTTTTCATCCCAGACTATAGTGAAAATCCTTGATTTTTGTGGCATTTTGTGTTTGTAATTGGGCGGGCTTGTAGGAGTGTGAACCCTCTCCCCCTCCTCTGCTTCAAAACTTTAAACTTTTGCATGACATTTGGAAGGAAGTGGGACAGAAAATACTTTTAAATGCATGCATACAAGACTGTCTTTTTGTAGTAAATAGTTGAGATCAAACATTAGCTAGATTCCATGAAAATCAAATGCAAGCCTGAAATTTTTAAGATGCTTTTGTAAACCAAAATAATTTGAATGAAAGTTGTTCAAGACACTGGAATGTTAAATGATTAAATCTTGATAATTATGAGGTCTGATTTCAAAATTTTACCTTTTGTTTGTATGATTTTTACACGTATTCAGGGACGGAGATGGTGTACAGGATAACTTGGACAACTGCCCTTCAATCCCAAACTTTCCCCAAATCGACACAGATAAAGATGGCTTAGGTAACATTTGAATATTTTTGCCTTTTCTTTGTACCATTAGTGAAATCCATGTTTGAAATATTATTAAAAGTGAACTTAACTCCTTCTGCAGTTTATAGGCAAGTTTTCATTGTCCCAACTGTATCAGCAGTTTTAGGTAATTTTTATCAACACAGATGTTGGACAAATATGAGCAATATCAGCCGATAGCAATATTGAATACTGATAATTGGTCTATTCACTGATTAATTTGAGTAATTTCAATTTTATAAGGCCATTTTATATGGAAAAACTGTAAAATTGGTCATGATGAAATACCCCACCTTGCTTTGACCAGGGCATTGGTCAATCCCCAGTAATTATATTTGCCAAGACTTATTACTTCTAATGCTACTTCCTAGTCCTCTTGAACATAACACTTTATATTTTCCATCAATTTTATGGTAAGCCTTCAGTTCTTGCAACATTTGAATTCTGTGGCATTTTACCCAAATTGGGTAGTGTCAACAGCTATAAAACTAATGCCACTTGATGTAAATCAGTATAATATTTCCCATTACTTCAGTCCCCTTGGGTCAATGTAAATTTGAGTACATATACCTCCTTTCAGACTTCAAATGATGCACATTAAACTGTATTAAATCAGATTTGTTCAATCACAATTCATCAAAACTATAAAACAATCCACTACAGATATAAAAAAGTTTAGACATTTTTTACATTTAAAAAGTGTATGTGCTTGAAAGCTTGTCATGTGTGATTTTTGTCTTACATTTTCCATAAGTCAGATCCAATTGTATCCATAATAGAAAGATCAAAGTCATTGAAATTGTCTAAAATTACTTCAGTAGATTTTCTAAATGAAGCCAGCATGATATGGAAAGCTTTATTGATGTAATGGCATAAAGGAGAGTAGTTTTATGACCTGCAGGCAAAAAAAAAAAATGAAAATTGGATAAAACTAAGCAAATTTTCTGATGTAGTAGTGTAACCAGCCTGCCTGCTGTGCAAGAAGCTATTTTAATATTTCTGGAGGATGGGAGGATTAGGATTATTTACTGTCAATGGTGAAATTTTTAAAAAGATTCTTGTCTTAAAAGTTCCTTCGTGTTTTCGCACAGTCCAACTTTTAGCCTTTCAGACATAAATTTTGTTTCTCTTAAAAGCAGGATATTGTGATTTTCAGTCCTTTTTGTGTGAAATGTGTATGGGTTGTCATTTCTTTTTCTGTCGATTGTATTTGGATTGGCAATATTTCTTTTCGTTTCGGATTTCAGGTGATGTTTGCGATGATGATGATGACAACGATGGTATTGCTGATGTGTACGACAATTGTCGAATTATTTACAACCCAGACCAGATTGACAGAGATGGTAAGTGTTATCCTTTTCTCAACAAATTAGTTAAACTTTATTCTCTTTAAAATATGTCTTGCATCAGAGAAGATGGTGGCATTGTCACATTTTGCTGGGATGATAAAACAAGTTGTGGCAATTCTTTTGTGAATGATCTGTAGATGATTATTTTTGAAAACACCAGTGGATAAACCAACCACAGTTACACAGATACAAAACATACTTATGGATAGATCACCTACTTTGCTGGTTTATTAAAAAATGTCAGCTCTCTATCCTTCACAATGAAATCACAAAGTTTTCCTGTATGTTGGCCAGCTATGGAGGGTAGGTGGTGGTCCAATTTTCTCAGGCACCTATTTAGTATTCTGTAAAAGCTTTATTTATTTTTGAACTTTTTGGAATTCTTTGAATTACAGGTAATGGCCAGGGAGATAAATGTGAGGATTTTGATAATGATGGTTACCCTGACAACTTGGATGTCTGTCCTGAGAACCCACACATCCACACCACAGACTTGAGGACTTTCCAAACTGTGGTATTGGACCCAGAGGGTACTGAACAAGTAGACCCACGCTGGATTGTATTCGATGAGGTAATTTTAAACAGCCTGATAAGGTGAAATATGTTTCTCTCATGTTAGATGTAGGATAATAGTGTCATGAAAGTGTGAACAGTTTGGGATAGTTCTCTTCTTGTATGCCATTACTGTGCTGCCAGGTCTGCCATGTCTTTTGAACATGGTTTACCCCTCTGAGAACAGGAGAGTCAGAAATTTTTGAAAATGCAGTTTCCATTTCTAAAAATCCATTGTGAAATTTTTCAAAAATCAACAGAATCCTACACATGGGATACCTTGGCTTCTTTAAAATTTATTTCAATTAATTTCGGCCAACATCAGGAATCTGCAAACACATGTAGTTAACAATGCCAAAACTGAATTCTTGACATTCCATCAATAGGAGGATTTCTTAAGCTGGGAGTATAACCAACCAAAACATTAATTACACACTCAAGTGACCAAGGTGTTGGGTCAGTCAGTTGGGTAATGTCACACACTGGGAATTTTTACTACCCCACCTGACCCCTTTCCATTAATTGATCCTAGGAACATCCCCCTCCCCCTTTTTTCAATTTTCTGGATCTGTCCCTGTATTGCTGCTAAATCACAGAGCCCTCAGATAAAAGTTCACCACAGATAGACAACAACATCTTCTCTGTCGGAAGAGTTAAGAGACTTGGTACTATAGTAAGTCAGCTACAGAAGCCAATCAAAAGGCTAAATGGGATAAGTATCAAATGGATTTTCAGCTCATATCTGACTTAAAGTGTGTATGTACCTGTACTTACACTTTTGTACATTTGTCTATACTTGGTTTGTCAAAATTGATTTGTACTTATACTCATTGAACATACTCAGAGAATTTGAGAGCTGTTACAGCATTGCTACTTATGTTATATTTTGCACTTGTACACATGAAAAGGCATGTGCTCATAATTGTACTACGAATAACCAGTTACACTTCACATATGCTCACATTGATGAAATCATCCCCCCCCTCCCACTCTGTCAGTGACATTCGACTTGCAGTCATACTAGTCAGCTTCAAACACCTCAGGGCATAGCCAGAGTGGCTCTATGAGTTTGAACGTCCCCTCCTTTTTTTCAACTGTGTGAAATTTTATGTTAAATTGTTTTGAAAATGTGCTACTGGATATCCTGTACATGCCTCCAGCAGACTGGTTAACCTTTTGTGGGGATCTAGGGGTAAACCCCCTCCTCCCTTCCTTTGAAAATCCTGCCTATTCCCCACCTCCCTCCTTCAGCTGCAGCACCTACCCTGTCTCTTATTTCGGATAGTTTCATCTGTTTTCAATGAAGCTGTTAATAAAGTTCTGATTATATTCTAACTTATTTTGCAGGGCAAGCAAATTATGCAGACTATCAATAGTGATCCTGGTTTGGCCATTTCATACCAGGCCTTCAGTGGGGTTGACTTTGAAGGAACTTTCTTTGTGAATACACTCACAGATGACGATTATGCAGGTTTTATCTTCAGCTATCAAGATTCTGGAAGCTTCTATGTTTTAATGTGGAAACAAGCTGATCAGACATATTGGAGGGGATCTCCTTTCAGGGCATTTGGTGAAAGTGGATTCCAATTAAAGGTTAGTAGCAGTGCCTGTAATTAGAAGTGAGTATGTAGATGTACTCATGCTTCATCATGTCTACCTATTCCTGCACATGTAAGAATGGATTTGTACTTGTACCCACAGATTCTGTGAAGTAGCACAGGTGCTGACGAAAAGTTTAAACTCATAGTTGTGCTCAGAACTAGAGGTAATGCACTCACACTGATACTCATGGTACTGAACTCACACTACGCTTACTGTTATGACATTGTACTCACACTACACTTATACTTAGACTATACTTGTACTTATACTTACATTACAGTTGTACTCGTATTCATAACATTGTAATCACACTACACTTGTACTTATACTCACATTACAGTTATACTGGTATTCATAACATTGTAATCACACTACACTTGTACTTATATTCACATTACAGTTGTACTGGTATTCATAACATTGTAATCACACTACACTTGTACTTATACTCACATTACAGTTATACTGGTATTCATAACATTGTAATCACACTACACTTGTACTTATATTCACATTACAGTTGTACTGGTATTCATAACATTGTAATCACACTACACTTGTACTTATAGTCACATTACAGTTGTACTGGTATTCATAACATTGTAATCACACTACGCTTGTACTCACATTACAGTTGCACTGGTATTCATAACATTGTAATCACACTACACTTGTACTCATACTCACATTACACTTGTACTCGTATTCATAACATTGTAATCACACTGCACTTGTACTTATACTCACATTACAGTTGTACTGGTATTCATAACATTGTAATCACACTACACTTGTTATAATACTCACATTACAGTTGAACCCGGTACTCTTGATATAGTGCTCACATGGCACTTGTACTGATATTCTTGACATTGCACTCACACAGTAAGTCTTGTAGTGTTTGATTCAAAGCAAAATTTTTACCTACTTTGTGCATTTATTTTACATTTAGTGAAACATTAAGACGTGTAGTACTCAATTACATATTTGTACCTGTACTTGAGAACATTTTTGTGTACTCGTGCACACACCTGTGCTCATGACTTTGTACTCAGGCCCATAATTGTTTGTAGTTGCATTTCCAAAAGTCTATCTTAAGGTGTTTGTTAAATAGTGAAGAAATTCATCATTTTAAGACCTTGTATGAACAGTTTACGAAAATCCCAGTTTTTTATCATTCTTGGACAGGTTGTGAAGTCAAAGTCTGGTCCTGGAGTAATGATGAGGAATGCTTTATGGCACACAGGTACCACTAAAGGACAGGTAAGAACCACTACCAAAATGCTTCCTATTGTCTGTTGTAACAATCATGTCATTGCCTATTGTAATAATGATATACCTCTTTATTGCTATAATGAAATGTATGATTTGCAGTTTTGTGGTATGCCTACCTGCCATGTTCCCTTTTCTACGAAGGAGAGAAACGCTATTTTAAGAAAAGAATGGTTTGCCATTCCACTTGATCCTCCCTCCCTCCCGATCCTTCCCTCAAAGAAAAATAAAAATGAAGAGCTAGGTATGCCTAATATTTGTGTACAATTCCTTTCATACAAGATAAAAACAATAAAATAAAGGGAAAGAGTTTCCTACTTGATACTTCCCCCAAAGATATGCTTTTTGTGTCCCTTTCTTCAAATGATGGAAATGCCCTAAAATAAAATAAAACATTTGGTAAGTCCTTAATGATATAACCTTGTAAAGGATTACTTGATGGAAAGGCCCTCAGTCGTGAAACATAAAATTTTATGAGGGCATTTGTAGTTTTGTCTTTATGATAAATTGACTTTAACTGCTAACATTACCATTTCTTTCTCCTAGGTCAAGCTACTTTGGAAAGATCCAAGGAATGTGGGCTGGAAGGACCGTACAGCTTATCGCTGGAAAGTCATGCATAGACCATCAATAGGCCTTATCAGGTAGGCATTTTGTCTGAAAGCCCAGGACAACACTTCATTTGAGGACCTAGTAGTTTATAAGTCCATTGCCATCTCTCCTTCATTCTAAAATCATCTCAGATTTAGGTAGTGTAAAGCACACAACGGTTCAGTTCAGTTTGATTCAGTTCAGTTCACTTCAGTTCAGTTTAGTTCAGTTCAGTTTAGTTCAGTTCAGATCAATTCTGTTTGGTTCAGTTTAATTCAGTTCAATTTAATTCAGCTCAGTTCAGTTCAATTTAGTTCTGTTCATTTCACTGCTTCAGTGAAATTCAATTCTATTTAGTTCAATTGAATGTGTATCTCATATGTACAAATCTCACTGAAAAAGGTCATTTTAACCAGGACATAGTTTATAATACAAATGTTTAGATGCTCTGCTATGCAATTTTTACAAAACTATTGCTAATAAAAGTAGGAATTTGTTAAATATTCTTAGGTGTATTGCAATTTGAGCCTGGAAACAGTATTTAGTCAACGTATACACCGACTTTGATAAGTTGCTGCTTTTACAAATTTCTCTCAATGTGAATGTTTTACTTCTTTTGTACAAATGTTCACACGCACGATGCACTGTTTCTTTATTTCCAGGGTTCGTTTATTCGAGGCAGATTCCCTTGTGGCAGACTCAGGTTACCTTATTGACACTACAATGAGAGGTGGTCGTCTTGGTCTCTTCTGTTTCTCACAGGAAAATGTTATATGGGCCAGAATGTCCTACAGATGCAATGGTGAGAACTTTAGTTCAGAGTGCAAATTTTTTCAATAATTGGTAGGATGCAATCAGTATGAAGTAATTCTTGACAATCATAACATTCCCCCTTGTTGGCCTAAGCCTAAGCACCACATCACAACAGGGTCATGTTAGAATGGGCCACTTACTATTTAGACCTTCCCCACATAAATTTCTTGAATCCTCTTAATTGCTAAGTCTCATTACTTTAAATACTACTGCCAGTCCATAGCACTGGCTATTGAGTTTATTAATCATCATGGGATTATGAGGAAATTGTGAAAGATAGAAAAAGACCCTTTTTGAAATACCAATTACAAAGGATTGTGGGATAGAATTTTGTTGCATGTCATTTTAGGGCACAATAAAGTGCCTTTGAAAAAGACAATGCATACTGAAACTCTATCCCATAATCCTTTGTAATTGCTATTTGGGAAAAGGGTCTATAGACAAAGAAAACACTGCTATGTGATGCACTGAATCAAAGAGGTGTACACTATGGTCTCTTTATGGTACTCTCTGCACCAATTGACATAAATGGAAGTAAGAAATGAAATTTTAACTAAAAATGCAGAGATCACAAAATTGTTGGATCACAAAAAAGTAAAAACGAAAAGTGAAAACAGCTTCTTTATGGAATATGTGATTATGATTATCTGGTTACATTAATAAATTAGTTACTAGCTGTTTAGGTTCATTCAGTGCTGCTGAATATGCAACAGATTGTAACAATCAATATTCAGTAACTACTGCAACAGCACAATGTTCACTAAAATGTGGAATTCTATGCAAGATTTGGGGTATTTTAGAGACTCATCAGTGTATTAATGGAACACTAGTGGTTCTATGGTCCCTTTCTCCTTAAAATTTACTACGCCTCTTTTTTGCTTTTGGTCTTCTAATGGTGTGCATTCTGAGCATAATCCAGGCAGCAATTACTTGTTTGGATCTAACCTTCTTGGATCTTAAAGTGTCGGTCTAAATTTTAAAAATGTATGTTTTAAAGGTTAAAAAATGAATGTTATTAGTCTTAACTCCCATCTGGAATATAAAAGTTGGAAGTTCACTCATTCAAAATAGAATTTTTTCTCTTTTTTTTTATGCAAGAATTTGGGATGTTATTCTTTTACTACTGAAATCACCATCTTTGCTTTACTTCAGTTTAACTAAAGCTAATGCAAATTTTTCCAAAAAAGGATCATTGTTTTATTGTTATATGGTAGTATGACAATATAATCCCACTCTTCAAAAATACTATGTATAAAAAGAGAAATTATTTGAGGTTCATATGAAGATTTTTATTTGTAAAGGAAGCAAAGGCAGTCAGTGTTGATTATTCCATAAAAGGCAGATAAATTATTGCTTTGTTGACAATTTCAGATCAAGTGAATAAATTTCACGGCAGCTGAATAAGCTACGAGGATGGGAGTTGAACCAATAAAACTCATTTTCCAATCTTTGTCATATGTGTTCTTGTCATTTTAAAGGCAAAACACAGTCACCCCAATTTGAATTAGTGTAGCAGTCTATGCTATTTCTAAATGGCTCTTGAGAATCATGTGACAATATTTTTCTCACTGAATTCTTAAATTTACAAGGATTTACTCCTTGGTTTACCTTGCATATGCAATTTTCAAGTCCTGAAATATTATGAAAGATACTTGGAAGAGATATAAGAGATTTGTGAGATTTAGCTGTTGTTTCAAAATAATTTTGGGTTGACTGCAGTATGCCCTTTAAACTAATAAGTACAGCTGTGTAAATCTTCAGCTTTGCCTTGCCAGCTATCTATGAGTTTCTGGTTTTTCATTCCTCTTTTTCAGATGAAATACCATCAGATGCTCTTCTTGTGTCCGGCTGAAGATGGTAGTCAACTAATGTCAGATATTCTAGACACCCTTTTTTAATGATGGCTTGATTCAAATCAACCCTTTTTGCTGACTTTTGTCAGCTCCAAGGTTTAAAGTTTAATATTATTCAGTACTGAGGGGTATTGACTGCCAGTTGTGTGGAAGTGATTGTAACATTGAAAAATGCTTGAAGTAACCAATCATGAATGATATTTTAAAAGAAGGAGCAAAACAGATCTTTTTATTAAATAACTAACAAATTTATGAAAAATAGTTTCTATTCAAATGTGTATCACTTTTTTAAAAGGTTACAGTTAGGAAGGTGGGAAACTTGTAAAAAACCATGGTACAAAAGTTAATGAATTATGGTATAAAAAATTGTATGTTATCTTCTGTAAAGTTTGTAAATGGAGGGGTGAAAGGGGGTGTATGTGAAAAGATTTAAGTAGCTTAGCTTGGTAAGGCTTACGATGGAACTGTCATCATCCACCATATTATAACTGGATACACATTATTTGTAGAACTTTAAGGGCATATGTGGATAAAGTATGGTAAAAAAGGAAATGGGTGCCAGCAGTTCATGTTAAAGTCTGTCAATGGGTTTGATACCCACACCCCCCCCCCCCTACCAGACTATATCAAAGCTCATACGCTTGTTGTGACTCAATATATCCTTAAGCATGTTTTCTTACTTAGGAAATAATGAAATTAATGGGTCAAACCATTAATTAAATGCACATACTTGAATTAAGATGCAAGTTTGTTTACCACACTCAACAGCAACATTTCTCATTGGACAATGGTTGTAAGAACTTTATACTGTGAAAAAATCGAAGTTCAAAATATTTTTTGGATATCTGTTTTAAAAAGCTTTGTAATATATAACAGTTTTGCTTAATGTCAAACTTTCAATTTCTTACACCAATTTGTTCACAAAAAGGAAAGATCAGTATTAAAATCACTTTTTTTTTTATTTCTTTTAATGCTGTCAAACTTTCATACCCTCCCTGTGTTCATCATAATGACATTTAGTTGTAATTTTAATAATGACCTTTAATTAGCCTAACTTGTAGGTTTATAAGGAAGCTTGTGGATTCCACTCCAAGCAATGAGGAAGCTCCTTAATGCCATTTTGTGCAACACTTGGCCTAATTTCAGAGTGAAATGAGTCTCAAGCACCAAGGACATGTGCATCAGTTCACATTTGATATTTTTGGAGAGTTTTACCCCATAAAGTGCATTGTTCATAGTCACAACACAGTTCAGAATAGGAGAGAAATACTGACAGATGTGAATGTTTTTCTATGTGAAATTGTTTATAAGTGTTTTGCCTTTGATAAGTTTTGGGGAAATGGGTTTGTCCTTGTGGCTACTCCATACCCCCTCCCCCTCCCCTCCCCTATCCCTATTCCAAGTAATCCTGAGAGTACAGGGAATAAAGTTTCAGTGAACAAAAGAAATAAAAGGAGAGATAATACATGTGATGTCATAATTGCTTGCTTCAAGTTGTTCCCCTAATAATTGCAAACCTTTTCAATTTTAATCCCCCGGAAGAAATGAAAAATATGATTTGGTCAGATCAGTTGAGAGAATTTACTGTACTTAATTATATGCCCCAAAATCATTCAATTGATTTTTTTTCAGCTGCCCAGAGTTTTATCATTTTTAATATTTCACTTGTATTCTTCTATTTAAGAATTTTTTTATGTATTTCTACTGAAATTTTGGAGGGTTAATATGATTGTAAATAGAATATATCTGTTATTTAACAGTGTGCTATTATTAATATTATAATTTTATTTACAGTGTGTAAAAGGATTTTTTAAAGCGAGGAACTAGTCCGTGTGATTTTAACGCTTTATTGTTTGCTCATAAACAAAAGCATTATTTAACCGTAGTAATTGTGGTAAATAAATGCACATTTATGACAAAGACAATAATATACGAAAGATTTTTTATGTGCTAGCTTTTGTACAAAGGATCTGGTCTTAGATATTTTTGTTTTGACAAAAAAAAACTACAGAATTACAAAGCTTAGAGATGTAAAGAAAAAGTTTGTTAATTTCAATGGTTCTAATATTTTATGCAAACGTGATTTTGTTGTGAATATGACCTGTGATGTAAGTTCCCTTTCAGCCAAAGGCAAGTTTGTGTATTGTTTTGCAAAATAATGGGATGTAGATTGTGAGTACAGGCCATTTTACCAACTGACAATGTCCTCTCTCTCCCACTGTCAATGAGTCAAAGTTACATTGATTAAGCATAAACTGTTTAAAAACAGGGTCTCATTTCAAAACTGGATGGAACTAGTCCATTCTCATAACTTTATTATAGTTTTCAGATCCTGCACTGCTGAAGCGCCCTGAGTCAAAGCAAATATTGCTACAGTGCTCACTGTGGCAATATATGTGTGCATACTGCATAAATTAATTCTGTCATAGCAGTTTGTCACAGTGCTCAGTTGAGAGATATTACATCATGATTCTGCAGCTAAATGTGTTTGTTATTAAAACAATTCAATCGAAGCATTATCATGATGAAAATTTACTCAGTTTGCAAAGTTCAAATTTTAAAAACATTTAGATAGCTTGAAAACGACTGTACTTCTTCAGGACAAGTAAAGATTATTTCCGTAATTTCTGGTTACAATTTTTTTTTAAAGACAAGAGGAAATCCAAGAAATAAATGGATTCACATCATAGCCCATTAAACTTGGACAGGCATAATGTAGTGGAATAAGCTGAGAACGATTTGATCGAAGGCTTGAATGCAAGACAAGAATAGCACGAATGAACAGAGGGCTTACTATTAAACACGGAAGATTCGATGTGTTTTTTAACTATTTTTTTTTTTTGCAAGCAACGCCATTTAAGTTCATTAGCCAGGTAAATTTGTTAGAATGCTTAGGCTTGTCATTTTGGGCATTAAATACATCAGATTGCAAGGTGCGAAGTCTCCCTTTTAGAAATCGTGCCTATGCTCCCGTCCATTGTCATTGGCTGTTGGGATAAATAACGCGGTCTTTTGTTAAAATTTAAAAAGTGCTTTGTTGACAATCAAAATCCGCAGTCGAGTCAAATGTGCAGTACAGTATTAGCTTGATTTGTAGTATGTACTCATACCCACACATATTGGTACAATTGCCTGTACTTGTACTCAAAAGAATGGATTTTTACTCGTGTTCACAGGTCTTGCAAGTTCAGAAGTTAGGTGATGTTAATGTAAACTGTACTAATACTAATGAAAATGACAAGTACTCATAATGTGAGTACAACGACTCCACTTGTACTCGTGACGTTGTACTCACATTATAAGGTGAGTACCATCTTTGGGTACAGAGCACAGGTGCTTTACTCTTAATCATGTATACGACTATAAGTGCAAAGTTTCAAACAGCATCAACTTTCAACTTTTCAAACCCCTTAGTACTTATACCAAATGGTGCTAATGAATATGAGTTCAAGCACTTGTGTTATAAGGTAAATACGAGTACCTTCTTGCCACAAGCCTGGTAAACGATTACAGATCAGTTTCCCGCATTGCGAGTTTGATTGTCAAATGTTCAGAAATCGCCGTTTTGAAGGAAAAAGCTTTCAAAAATTGCGAAAGTCAACAAAGTTTATAACTAATTAATGTATGTCAAACTTCGAGTATGGATATAATTCACTGTTCGCAACTGCAGTTCTAAAACCTAAATCTCGTAAGAATTTAAAGAGCGCCATTAATAAATTGGACCGCAAGTTATCCAACTTTACAGCTGTAAGATTAATAGGAAGTAGCTCTGATTCGTCACCTTTTTAAATATCAAACCACAAATGTGACATTTGCATTTATTCAGCAAATGTATGACCAAATATCAGGACAGTGGCCTGATCTAGTCTTTGTAACTTTCAAAAATAAGATATGATTCGGAAATTCAAGAACCAACTTTAAGTGCTACAAAATTTTGTTATCCGTGGTTATTATTTGTACGTAACTCAAAGCTCTAGACAGAGGACGCACTATTTCTTAAAAATTTTCGCCTTTTCATGTCTCAAGTCAATGTTTAACGTCACTTTCTTACCAGACGTGGATTTTTGCATATTATTTTGCAAAAAGTGACACTTAAAATTATAAGATAAGATTTATGTTCCTCGAGTGTAGATGCATTGCAATGGTATTTTCATTTTTCTCCTGAAGGTATTCGTACCGTGTGATAGGTTGTGAATTAATCGACCTCTGCTGTAGGCCCGTTTGATTAATTTTATTTCTACTGCAAATTAGTGAGTCACGAATTCTGAAATATTGCCTTACTTTATTTTCCAAAAAGAAATTACGCGTGGTCTTTTTTTAACTTTCTCATTTTTTTTTTTTTTTTTGGAATAAAAAACCGTTTCGATTCATATTAATGCAATACATTTTGTAATTACCAGGACTGCTTGTGCAAATCTTTTCTGTCCTTTCGTCTCTTCCTTTCACAATTTATGAAGGTCATAACATGTAGTCTCAACCTCATTTTGAGACTGTCTTCCACGTTTTCTTTTATTTTCTGCACGTGTCCCAACCAAAGGGTAAGTTCCTGTAATCAGGGGGTAGTGTACCCTTCCCGGGGGTAATGTACCCTTCCCAGGGGTAAATTCAGGATTTGTATATAATACGAGCATACTAAACAAACCAGGATGGGGGATGTGTCTTCATTAAGTTATCATGATGGATCGGGCAGGGTAAACGAGTCGAGAAAGTCAGGGAAGCTGTGCCCTACATAAATGCTGCACTCTGATGTTAAGCCAAGGACGTGCGAATTTTAGCATCTTATTAACAATATTAATACACCGTCCTGTGGTTATAGAGAACCAAAAATTAATAAACAGAGGTCTGTTAAACTAGGGTTACCATTCGTCCCGATTAATCGGGATTGTCCCTTTTAGAAGAGAAATGGGTGTCCCGATCAGTTAGTTAATTTTCTGACAGTTTGTCCCGATTTTGTTGAAAATATGATAGTGTATTTTTTGTATGACGTAGCTACTGTTTCTCCAGTAAGCAGTCAGGAAAATTTGGAGAAATCATGAAGCTAGTCCCGAAACAACTTTTTTTACGCAACATATAGCCTACATCTACCTGGATAGTGGATACGGACCACTAGTTGTGATGCATGTACTGTTGTAGTAATGTGAAACTTTGCGTACAGATTGTAATGCGTACACCAATGCTGTCTGGTCTTCTCAAATCTGATCGAACTGCACTACATGTAGTGTGGCAACTCGCGCATTGACTATCCAGTTTCCAAACGAACGTACGTACGGAAGGCAATGTATGCTGGTTACTCGATGCATGCAATGTACTCAAATCGCAGTTGGCAATGAATTCCTTTAGCAATTAGTGTGGAGTGGAACTCGGGACACATGTGTGTAGTAGTATAGTCTTACTCAGTGGTTCCCAACCTTTTTCAGCTCAACGCCCCCTTTCACCCAATTGGACTGGGCAAACACCCCCCCTTCCGCTACCCGCTCTATAGCATAGCATTGTTATGCATGAAACGATGAAAACCAAAACACATGTTGGAGTGTGGAGCTCCCCCTTCCCAAGATCCTCTAATGGGTATCCCGGGACAACATTCCAATGGGAGACCAAGGGGCAAAAGCACCCGGAAGCTCTAAGATATTTAACAACTTGTCAAATCAAGATGATAATGCACTGTAAATCAATTTTACTATCTTCCCATTAACTAATGACCTGTAGAGAAATTACAAAAATCCACCTTAGACCAGTTTGTATTTAAAATAGTTACTAATGCACGGGCTCTTCTTTGATGCTGCAAGAGGATTGCATTATAAGTGGGTGGAAGAAGGATGATATTTGGTCGCATGAAGCATTGAAAGACTTCTACCACCGTGCACCAGGGCCGTAGCCTGGCCGAAATATCAAAGAGGGCAGTTTAGCACAGCGTCCAGTGGGGGAGTTATGATAGTTGGCACTCAGGCGATTTTTCCTTTGGCCTTTACACCAACTTCCGCTCTGAGGGAAGGGTGTATGAAGAGGGGTATAACAAAAACAAATACCATTTTGTAAGGTCCCTTTCTAGGTGGAAATTGATGCCTTCGGCAAAGCTTTGAACTTAGTATGTGTTTAGAAATTCGCATTATTTATTACACATTTAATAATTTTGTTTTTGTTTGAGGGGTGGTGTGTAGCATAGCTCTATGTCCAAAATGCCTCCCAGATGGTGTAAAATGAATGAAGCCTTCTGGACTTCCAAAGCTGCATCTACATACTTTTTGAGACTGAATTCTTTAGAAACCAAGACTTCGAGAAGAAAATTTAACTGGAAAATTTTATTCGGTAAAATCACTTCGTGAGAGAACACATGACTAATAGATACTAATACAGGCTTATTAATTCCGCATGAAATTAAAGGTTATCATTTGGCTTCATTTTATATTGGGATGTTGTGCCGGACACCGAGTGAGGAATACTAAAACTCTTCAACGAATAGGCTTCATCTGTGTTGTGTTCATCATGCATGAGAGAGGAGGCTCATTCGTTTGTGCGTGTTACACGCAAAAGAACCTGTCTGCGGAGGGGATCTGGAAACCTGTAGGCTATATACTATTTCCCAGATTCTGAAGGACTTAAAATATGATCAGGAGGATGGAGGTATTGATATTTTCAGTATTTTTTCAAGAAAGCCATTTTTTCAGTTAGGGTGTGGAAATCTCAGGGGACAGCTGCCTGCCTTGCCCCCTCCCCCCACCATCGACAGGCTACTGCCCTGGCCACTCAAGCTGCCCTTCAGGTCGTTATAATGAGAAAGACGAAATTAGCTCACCTAATACTTGCATTTTTTTAAAACATTTGAATGTTTTCTTTTATAGTACATTGCAAAAGTTATCTATAGTGTTACACTTACAAATAATTTTTGCTTCTGTCAGTATATCATGTCTATTGACAGCAAAGAAAAACTACTATTTCGAGGAAAAAGTGACGGGATAGTTTTAGCTATGCTTACGGATTTTATTGACAGTGATGGGAGTTCATTTTATCTCCTTTTTAGGTGAACTTATATGAGTGCTAAGCTACAGGAAATCTTTTGGAATGTGGTAAAGACGGTGTTTAAGTTAAATATCTCATTTTTTTTTTCAAAACGCCCGCTGCCGCCCCTTAGCGCTCATCCCCCCGAGTTGCTCAAACGCCCCCGTTGGGAATCACTGGTCTAACTCCGTACCGAGCCATAATGCCAATGTAGAGCGCATCTTCTAGCTCATGAAAATTCAATGGACATACGAATGGAATCGACTAGCTGTGCCTTCTGTAAAGACCCTGTTGATAGTACAATACAACCACCAAGTTGTGTCCTGTGCAGAGTTCCACCAATACCTCCAGAAACGCCCTAACATCCTCCGTCAAATAAGCAGCAGCGATAAATGATAAGAAATTGCGAGATAAGAAAAATATATTTGTTTTCCATTGCAGCTTCAACGTGTCATTCTACTTCACTGTCATTGTAATACCGAAAGGCAAGTGACGTCAGCACCCGTACCCACGGCCACCACTAGGTGAAATGTCCCACTTTCACTTCGAATATAAATAGTCACCTACTAGTCTGTTAGTCAAATTCAAATTGGGTTGAGAAGGGTAAACACCTATTGTGTTCCCACTGACAACATTTCACCTGTGATTTTTTTTCCTTTTCGGATGGGGGTGGGGGTTAGTCCAACGAAAGAGCACCGATAAGGTGCTAAGACCCCAATGAAATTCTTCGAACCCATAAATTCATCCTCGGGGTTTGTGGAAGGATTGTTTCAACAAACACTTTTATTTACGTTTCAACAAGGACACGAGTTTAGGTGGTATTTTTTAACGCAAATTGACACATTTCAGACAAACAGATGAATTAGGTTGCATGAATTTAGCACATAAGTACCCAAAACATTGTCACGTGATTAAAAACAGCTCTTAACTAATTAGTTAAGGCAAATTTGTCAGTTAAATTGGGCTAACTCAGAGAAGTGCGAACTATCGGGGGAAGGGGCAGCATCCCTCCTCCCCATCCTCTCATTGTAGTTAGGAAAAAGGCAATTTAAGGTCAAATTACTGGCAAAATTCTGGTAATCCCGTTCCGAGAAAGAAATCAAGTCAGGTTATTCCCGGCCAAAAACGTCGACAGCCTCACGTGCAAACACTAGGAAAATGATTTTACTGCATGCCGATCTAATTCTGAAATAGTTCTATAGTCCACTGACGTTAAGTGCTTTACTACTTATTCTTGTTTTTTTTTCTACTTATTGGAACTCGAAAACTTTCCAACTTCTTTATACAGATTTAGGCGAGTCAATATACTTTTTACAAGCTGTTCATTCCCTTCTTTGAAACACTATATCAGTTAATTGAATGAAGTGGTAGTGTCAGCAAAAATCAAAATGCTTGAACGGAAACCGTCCCACAATTCGTGAAATTTTATGACAGGTAAATAAACTGTAGCCACCTGTTGTTCCACTTTTTTCTTGTAGGCCTATTTTCTGTTTTTCTTTCAAGTGTAAAAAATAAATAAAATGGAAAAAGACATTCGGAAATAACGTTGTAACCATGGGCGTTGGAATGTTTGAAAACCGGTGAGAGGGGGCAGAAGTATTAGCCTATTCCGAGGTTGATAATTACAACAACCATTTCTAACTTTATGCAAACCTAAGCTAGAATATGTGCGTGCGAAATGTGGTGAAAAACCTTGCTATAGAGGTTCCTACTGACGTCACAAATACATGTGACAACAAACTCTGTCATATTTGACCCCAAACTTACTGCGCGCAACATGTTCTCTGTGTACAAAAAGCATTGGTCAAAGCGTAAAATGCTTAGTACCTTCTTTTCAAAGAAAGTTATTTTGATGATAGCGAGAGTCCATTGCCCTCGCCAAAAAAAATTACAGGGCTTAGTTTTATTATCGATTTCCACCAAACAGACAACGTAGAGATAGAAATATTCAAATGGAACGAGAACCCATAGCTTGGTTGTAATGTTTAACCATCATCAGCTGTTATCAGTGGTGGCGCCAGTATTTGTGAGTTTTATAGAAAAAAATTGAAAATTTTGGATTTTAATGGAAGAAAAGTAAAAAAAAAAAATTTTTAAGGAAAATTTGAAATTTGGGGTATTTATTGAAGAATCTGCCCCTTTCATAAGCAAAACCATGCACATCATCGGGCGACTGAAGGTCGTTGGGATTACGATTACAACAGGCTGCCCCCCCCCCGACGGGGGCAGCCTGTCCCCCGCTGGTGCCACCATTGGCTGTTACCCTGCACATTGAGAAGGAATTTTAACACAATGGATAACTTTTGCAATGTAAAAAGTGAAAACATCTCCAAAGTGACTTAAAGACGTTATTCCTTCGCACCTATCGTAACAGTTGTCTCAATGTTACATCTTGTTGGACAGCTTGAGTGGAATCACCATTCCAAGGCCCCATCAGCCTGTTTCATCACTACTTATCTTCTTCGCCCACCAGTTTTCACCATCAAATCAAGCTCTCGTTAGTCAGCTAGTCCAAGTTAGGCTTAAACTATTTGCAAAACAATGGTCAAGGTTTGACTTTTGTTGTCCTTTATAGGAGCGCATCCAGTGACATTTAAAATAGTAAAATGCATAATTGCAATACCCATAATGCTGAAAATACCCAAGTGCTTTCGAGGCTTCGCCTTCCACGCTGTTCGTTCATTCCGACCGGGCGTAATTTGATGGGGCTTTCCCAGCTCCAAACCCCACCCCTTCCTTTTGCCTCTAGTTTTATTTTTTAACAGGTTCCTTTGTACTCATCTCGGTTGCCAGCAGCCAGGAAATCCCATGCAGAAGTGTTTTATTTCATAATTTTCAAAGGGAAGATCCCCAACACCCCGAGTGTATGCAATACATGTTCCTTTTTTGTATAGTGTAAGGAGGGATAAGCTCAAGAGCCAGATTTTTTTCCACTTTACGTGTTTAGTCCCATCTCACCGTTTCTTTTGATATAGTTAGTTAGATGAGGTTTTACGGCTCAGTTTGTAACCAAATGGTTTAAGTCGGGCCGGCCATGGCTTTTTGTACAGTTGTGGCACACTGGCTTGTTTTCCCTACTCCATTGCTTATACTAAGCACCAAGCACAATGGCCAGCACAGTTTTTAACTCTGGCACTGCTATAACTACAGGGTAAATTAGCCATAGGCTACTTCCAGATACATGATCATCACTGATTAGCTTTTTTTTTAAATTGTTGGGGGGGGATAAATGTTACGGGAATTTCCCCAGAATAACCTCTCCCCCATCGTTGGAAGAATACAATGACTGTAACTTTATATCCGTAAACTAGTTGGAGGTTAAGATTCTAAAGGGATTTCCCTACATCTGTACACAGAACAGAGATTAAATATGACGAAATTTGCATTCAATAACTTATTAAATGCAAATTATGATATCTCTAACAGAAGGTATCTCAAAGTCTCCACTTACTTATTAATAATAATTAAGTGAGGCTTTGAGATGCCATCTCTTAAAGATATTATATTTTCTTCGCAAGCAGTGGCGTATCTGGGATTCTGGGGTCCTCTCCTCAGAAGGAGCAAGGCCCGGCACTCCTGTAAACACAGTATCTCCATACATATGTCACCCAGTGAAGGCAAGTAAATAACAGCCACTGAGACGGTGCGAAGAGATCCCCATCGCTCCAGTGGCCCGCCATAGGGCCACTGGCAGAGTCGTGGAAACGTGGGTATAGAGGTGTGGCACTCCTCCCCAAGTGAAAATCAAAAGTCCCTTTTTTATACCATCGGTCGTTCCTCCAAAGGTTGGGAAAAGGAGAGGCGAAGAGAAGAAGAGTAAGAGTTAGATGAGGTTTTATGGCTCAGTTTCTAACCAAGAGAAAAAGTAGGAAAAAGTAGGAAGAATTGTAAGTATAATAAAATGCAATGTAAAATACCGTGACGGTACAATATTTTTGAAAAGTATGTCTTGAAAATCTTCCTTTTTGCACGCAAAGCCATCCCGAAGCATGTGAAGTTGTTCCGTTATTTCTACCTATAGACAGCTTCAGAGGAAGTCAAACTGACACAACTGTCGACGATGGTCTGATCGAAGAAATCAGCCAAAAATAACATTTTTAGATATTTTAGAAGTGTTTGCTCCCCTCTTTAAAAAACAAATTTTACCAATTTTACAAAACTTCCCTCCCCATTTCCCTTAGTCCGTTCCTTTCCTTTTGCCTTCATTAACGTGGTATTTTGAACTGACTAAAGGTCCCGATCAATCCCCATAGGGGCTTTGTAGAGTATTTTGTTTCCTACACCCCAGGCTCATCCCCGCAGTTACGCTTGTGCGCACAAGGCGGACTTGAAAAAAAAAGGGGCAATGCCATGATTGTGCCACCTTTATTTCGACCATACGTAGACTTTGAATGCCAAACTTGACATACCTTGATGCTTTTACGAGGGAGAATGATTAGACTAAGTAATAGTGTAAAGTTGTATCGGTGGATGTACAGAATTCATCTTGAACACAGGAGTATTGATAAACATGCATACTATATCAAAAGACGTAAATAATTTTTTATCGCACAGTTTCGTTTAATGATCGACCATGTTCTTTTTATCGGTTCACGTAAATACAGAGAATCACTGTTTGAAAAAGGATTTATGTAAACGACTGGATACGGTAGGACACATAGCCTAAGCTGTCGTCTGCCACATTAAGACATTTCCACACAAATCTGTGAGCCGAATTTTGACAGGATGTTTTCCACTTCCTTTTTGACTTGCAAGAACTCCTGTATCGCTCTTTTAGAATCTCGGGCAAGCCGTTTGTTCTCCTCTTGTTCACGTGACAGCTCAGTAAGCAAACAGTTCATTTCCCAGTGATGAAGGCCTCCATGACGTAAACGAGCCTGACATAACATGAAATGAAGATTTCAGTTAATTGCCTAAAAACTTTACAATGAAACTTAGTCAACTTAAAAAACTTAAACCATATCCAAGTGGCAAGGAATCACTAGCCCTTTTGGCTTCCTGGTTAACACCCAAGGTCAGGGATGACACTAAGAGTAGCTATTTCTTAGGGGAGGCCTGCAGTGAACAGAATAAAAAAAAATAAACCAAAAAAATGAGGTAAATAAAGGATAGCAAAGACGGAATAGACCTCACGGAATGAACGGACCGTTACTTTTGATGATAACACGGCTGCTGGTGCACCACCACCGCTACTGCCCCTTCCCCTCTTTCGTTTTTTTTTTTTTTTATTTTGGTAGCTCCCCATCCCCGGTAGGGGTATCCCTTCAGGCAAAGCGTGGCGCCACCGCTTTTCCCTTTAAGCGATCCATATAAACCTTGCTCCCATTATATTTAATACTTTCATCATTGTCGGTGCCTTCTGTGAGATCACAAAAGTGAAATAATGGCTGACATTACATTTGTCGGACATGTTCTTCACGTTTAAGATGTAAATGCCTTTACGCAAACCCCAGACAGACATGCGTGAATTGAGCAGATATTATGATTAGAACAGACCTGGGATGTTCACTTGCATAGCCTTAAACAAAAAGAGGAAAATGATTCTAGTACGGATCACAGGGTGAAAATTAAATACAGACAGTGATTCACAGTGAGAGATGACACGAATTTAAAAGAAAAGTTCACACCGCTCCGCTGTAAACATGATTGCATGGGTTCATGGGATCATGCGTTGTTTTCATGTTGAAATAAATGGGTTGCCCGCCCAGCAGACGTGCTACTCCATCACCAATCTTTACTGCATTAGAAAACCAAAGCTATAGATAAGTGACATAAAGGTGTAATATAATAGGTAAGACTACAATTTCGAGGATAGCAAACACGAAGTGTCAGTCAAGAGCTCAAATGCAGAGGTGACGACAGACTGGGGGAATGCCTTGCCCCCCCCCCCCACTCTGGGAAGGTTACTCCTATCGGAGGAATTTTCCAATTTCGTAGGAGAGCCTTCACGTGTTCTTAATCCTCGACGGTGACTAGTCGCCCAGAAAGTTTACATCTTTTGGCTCTCAAAGAATGTTGATTCATCAGTAAAAAACCAAATTTCCGTCAGTAGAAGTTCCATATTTTCAATTTGTTTTTGCTAATAATCTTAAATTCTCAACCTTCCGTCAAAAAATACGTACAATGTGTCAATATTTGAACAGGGAGTTTTCTTTTTTTTACTGCAATATCCAGCGCTCCCGACTCATCGAAAATTTTGCGTTCGCGTCCATCCCGGTAGCTTGTCTCCTGTGTCACTGGGGCTCCGTGTTGCAGCCCCCTCCCCACGTCGGACAACTTGCCCGAATGGTGGACGAATGAGCCTAGGACAAAGGTAAGGTGGGTAAGGACAAACGGTAAAGATCGAGAGAACCCCGGGCAAGACTGCCCGGCCAAAAACATGTTACCAGTCCGCCCATCATAATATACTGATCTGTGGGCCGCTGTGAAAACGGATTTTTCGTTCAGCTTATCGCAAATGATCTACCCCGTGTAGCGGAAGCCAAAGAGGGCTGCTATACAGGCTTTCTGATTTATCATTTCAATAATGGCATTGGTACAGCCTGACGGAAACTTGTCGAGAGGAGTAATCTTACTTCAGGTACCTACACATATTCTATCAACTGTTGTTTGGTCACCATTATGAAGCAGGTTTTCAAGTGGTTGCCCGTGGGCCATGTACCATACGAGATACCCACATTTTTACAAATTCGTTAGTTACTTATGTTCGAAAGTGAGACTTCCTGCGTTTAGAATTTTGAAAGTCAAAATTGCCCCCGAATTGGTGGCCCACGCATGGTATTGGTAAACAGATAATGACAACTGTGTGTTTTTAGAGTGAATGTAATTTCCTGTAATTTATATTGTTTTGAATGCCAAGTGTTCTTCCTTACTGGCAATACATGCATGATAGACGAACTGCAGTGACAATCTAGCGTCTTTAGGATACTTAACTATAGCTACAGTCCCACCTTTCATAAGTGACCACCCCTATTTTGGAAGCCTTGGGCCAAGGGACAACACTTACAATGAACGAACACGGAGAGAAAACACAGCAAACAAATGTTTCCGATTCAAAATGTCTAACATGTAGTTTCTGACTTGCTTTGCTGTGCGCGTATTATCTACCGTCCCCCTTTATACTGCTCCCCAGATAACGTATTTTTTTTCGTAGAGTCTGTTACGTCAAAATTATAATCATATTTATTACACGTGTATCGTAGTGTCTGATCGTAGGTTTTGAGTCCGCAATAGTCCTGGTTCGCATTGGGCTAGTTTCCAAAAATAGCTTAATGAGTCAATCACAACAGGAAGTGAACTGGATTTTGAACTATTTTCATTTTCATGAGATAACCTCAGGACTTTGGACATTGAGATTTTCATAGATGAGTTAATTACGATCTAATTTATTGTTTTAGTAGGAGAGATATATCCTGTTGTATCAATGAATCGGTGATGTGACTTTTGCTGTAACGAGGTCAGACATATTGGTGTATATTCAACGTTTGAAATATTTCGGTGGCACTTTCAGAGGATCCTAAATGTAAAAAGAATTTTTCATTGCCCTTCATGGACTTCACACTTCACACCCATAGCTTGTCGAAAACTCAATATATTTCCATTTGAAAATTCATAATTTCCAAATGCTAGAGAATTTACATCAATAAAAAAGAATAGGTTTCTTGATTGTATAAAACCGTCATATTTGGGCACCGGTATATCCATTTTAACTACTTTTTAAAATTTCAGTGATGATAAGTATCACTCATAAACCCAAACTTAATAAAATTCCCAAAATTTTGTTTGTCATGAGCGTAATTTACGACTAGTGGGATACGGCCTTAAGGTACGTTCACACCTGTACAGTAACGGCAACGGCAGCGGCAACCCAAACGGCAAAAATGTCCCTCACAATACAAAGTGGCACGGCAATCCGTCAATCCGGTAAAGATGATTCTACCACCTCTAGCCATCCGTTATTGAGAATCCTGCATTCTGATTGGTTAAACACTGACCTGTTATTCTGC
>WURT03432015.1:1945-22666 GCA_009936505.3 Holothuria glaberrima
TATCACTATTGACTTAATATTGTGAATTAACTTGGAATAATTAGGAAAATATTAATGTCCAGTAATGTAGGTCACTCAGTGGCACTGCACTTAACAAGAAAGACTGAAATAGTTACCCTTGCAAGACCTCTCCTAACACCATCCCTCCTTCTCTGGTGAGGAAGGAATCCCCAAGCACCCACTCATAAATAAGACTACAGAGTATGAATGTAAAATGATCCTCTCCCTACGTCAGAAGCTCCATGTCCAAGGCACCATTAATCCTGTTTCAAACTTCTATGTCCTTTTTCACAAATTATCTTCCATAATAGTGAGATGTTATATCATCAGTTTTCTCCCTTCGAGTGAGAAGCAAGGATCGGTTCTTAGATGTCAAACTTGACTGAGCGTAACACTTGCAGTAGTTTTTCCTAACCAATCAGCATTGGTGTCATGTTGCACCACTGACGACTCAGCTCCGTCTTGTATGCATTCTCAATTACTACAGGAATTAAAAATTCTTGAAGGCAGTGTATATTTTATACTTGTCCACATGGCTCTTAAACAAACAGTAAAAAAATGTCTGTAAACTGTACATAGAATAACAGAACAAAAAATACAGAAACAAAATGAGGAAACAGAAAAAGTGCTGTCAATTTTTTCATCACTTTCTCTGTTATCTTTATGTATTTCGTTATTTTTTTGTTCTGTAAATCTACAGAAATTTTTTACAGTGTACTTTCAAGGACACCTGCTAATTTGGAGCCATCCCAAGATAGCACATTTGAGGTTTTTGTCATGTTCATGTAGAAGCATGATGCAAGACATACTTGTAAAATCTGAAATATGCAGTTCATCAACACAAATATTTAACATATGGCAGAACCTAACCGAAACGATAAGAAGATGAAATCAAACGTAGAATGCAGAGTAACAGATATAAAAAAAATGTAATGTCTTTTAAAAGTTAAAACTGTCATGGAAACTTTGAAATTTTTTTCAAAAGGCTTTTTTCTGATCAATTATTATGTACCTTTATTGGCTCTCTTATATGGACTATTTCCACACATATCTTCAGGCTCTCTCACTTTATTTTAAGTGACAAAATTGACATAAACTTTCTTAATTTATGGCCCAATGTAACTATTATAGGAAATAAATTCTACAAAGAAGTTTTACATCGCACAATTCACCCAGTTTTAAATTGTTGTTCCTCCATATTTTACGAGAAGAGTTCTGTTATTAAACAAGATTTTCTTAACTTCACTGTTTATACACAATGTTTATAATATTATATAGTCTAAAAAGTTAAATAGTACTAAGCATACAGTATGATCTCTGCCTGTCTCTGATATAAATAATCAAATAAATTATGTGGGACATAAAATTAGTTATAGGGGTACCTTATGGTCTGTCCACACTGGATGCAAGATGCATTATATCCAGAACTGTCAATTTCAGTGATGTAGCTAAGGACGTGGGGGCCTCGTGCCCCAGACACATAAGCCCCCCTCTCCCACTGAAGCTGGTGACATCTAAAGCATTGAAGCCTAGCGACGAGGAGGTTCAGGGTTCGGTCCCCGACCAGCTCAAAGAAAAAAGGGTCCACCAGCAATCTACAGTTCTCTCATCTGAACTGGCCTTGCAAAAGAAATTAAATTTGACAGGTCTATTAATTGCCCATTAGTTAGCCACCTGATGTGAAGTTGTAATTCTTAAGCCATATAGTGTAGTGAAACAACTACTTACTATAGCAAAGACCTTCAAACAGAAGCAGAGATGCCAAGTTGTGAGGATGAAAAATAGGGATCATGGTAATCCCAAGAATACGCCTGACCCCACTCATGCGTGCGCGAAGCACTGAGCGTTCCCGTTTGGGGGTCCAGGGGCCTGCCTAAGGGCCCCTGGTGGGGTCCAGGGGCAATGCCCCTGTGGGGGTCCAGGGGGGCGAAGCCCCCGGCAGCTCCAGCATTTTAGGAGTTTCTAAACCAGTGTTTGAAGTCTTTTGTGACATATACACGACAAAATAATCATAGGTAATATATGACTGAAAGGGACTTTCTCCTCTGTGAAGGCTATAGGCCTATTTCTTCAACAGTACATCAGTAAGGAGATTTAACTATTATGGTGAAGGAGATAAATTATACAAACATTTATAAAACTTATAAAACATTTATAAATACTGTATATACTTGTTTGCCTTAGATGTCACAGGCCTAACGTTACACAAAGTGTCTGTCGACCTGTCTGTCTACCTGTTTTCATCCACCGATCACGTCGGAAGATGCCGTGAAAATGTTTTATACTGCATTGTAGTAGTGCTATATAAATAGGCTATAGGCTAGTAGCCTATCCACCCATTCTACGCAAAATTAAGTAACTACCTTAGCACTTCTGGGCCACTAAAAATTCCACTCAATTTACTTGATGTAGGCATCTCATGGTTCAGTTACGATAGTTTTTGTAATGTGTCTTGCCCAAAACTTACGTCTTATTTTAAAAGGTTCTCCAAATAAAATGCAAACTAAGTGATTCCCAATAAATTCCCCTAATCAAAAAACTGTGTTGCCAGTGGTGCCTGAACTTACACGGGACCGCTTCCCGTCGTTCACTCATGACCAGTGCCCTAAATAATAGCGGGGGATGCACTAGCCTTGCATTATGTATTACATACACATTGTATGTGTGGTTAAGGCTATGCTGCAAAATATCTGCATGAGATGTGTCACTGAGCCAGCTCTGGACCTGCAAACTCACAGTATGTAGGTAAGTACGTGTACGTGAGGCGAGTGCCTGTCGATCTAGGCCTGATGTTTTCCGAATTATAGCAAGCATACTGCACTACAGTATGCATGTACTATGTACGTACATGGCATGACATGATCGTGCATCTTTGGTAGATCTATGTCTATGGCTTATACATATTTGATATGTTGCATCTTGCACACGGACGTCGGTTTTAACTTGGCAAAATCTGGGACGGGAGACATTAGTCCTGGATAATGTAAAAAGCGGAATTTTGGGAGAATTTTTGAATCGGCGGGATAAAGGGTAAAAAATCGTAATAATTCCGCCTAAATTGGGATACTTGGCATCTCTGCAGAAGGCAAAGCATCTAACCCAATTGCATAAAAATTTTAGTCCACAAAAGAAATCACTTTAAAGTTGTTGGAAGAGCTACTTCAACTATTTATAATGGAATAAATTTTCAAATCCGATACATCACCAGTGACAAATTTCAGCTGGTCATAATATCAGTTTACAGTTGATGCATTATTAGTGAGAGTGACCCAAACAAGATTAAGTATGCCTTTGTTTTCTTTGATTATAACAGATCACCGTCACTGCTGTCCTAAATGCATTTAATTCCTCAGTTCTAGCTGTCAGTTCAATAACCTGAAATGCAAACAGTATCATATGATTCACCAAAAGTATAATAACCAATTAATGAGGCATCTCCATGGTAACCAAGGAGAGAAACTTTCCATGTTTCAGTGTTTAGGATGCAAAAGGAGGAAATGGTTTCCTTCCCAAAGGAGCCAACTGGTGGAAAATGGGAAGGGTGAGAACGCAAAATAAGAAAAACAAATTATACAGAGGGAGAAGTCAGGAGGAAAGATCTGATATCTACAGGTACAGGGAGAAGAGTTTAAGAGGATATACATTCATGGAGTGGACATAAAGTTTTCTGAAATCTTGCTATCCTACTCTAAACTTTCTACAAAGAATTGGTCCAAAGCTGTAATGCCAGACTGTTGCCTCCGCACCAACATGTATACCGTAGTACTGTATCCTTGTTACTGGTCTATGGACACGTGAATAAAATACCTGCCTATTTGATATATTTAAAAAAGTATTGACATTTGAAGATATTGAAAGTCACAATTCCCACCAAAATCCATACTGTCCATTTTACAAGACAATTATTGATTTTGTCTTATATCACGAATAAACATGACCTAATATGCAAATTTGTGACACGGAAAAGGGGCCTTGT
This sequence comes from Holothuria glaberrima, assembly GCA_009936505.3. Classification (NCBI taxonomy): domain Eukaryota; kingdom Metazoa; phylum Echinodermata; class Holothuroidea; order Aspidochirotida; family Holothuriidae; genus Holothuria; species Holothuria glaberrima. The sequence goes on from WURT03432015.1 coordinate 5,922, forward strand.
GTATGTCTTATGTTATTGTTTGTTTTACCTTTATTCCAAAGACAAACTTGTCATGTTGACATGGGTTTGGGTTTAAATCCTTCCCTCTTGATGCTCTGGGTTTCCTCCCACAGGCTTGCCTTCAGAATCTGTTGCCCAGAGAAAAGTCTGTCACTGTACACTCTAAACTGAAGTGCCCTTAGGCAGACTAGTCGATTGCTTATACTCATGAGCGCACAAATTTGTACACTATACATGTATTCTGAACAGGAAGTCAAATAGCAACTCCCTGTTCTGAATATCATACAGTAAAGGGGGAAGGGTAGTATTCGATTTACAAGTTAAGGACCTGCAGTACTATTATTAATTCATCTTGAGGTATTGTAGTCCTAAATGGAGAAACCGCATTTGTTCCAGCAACTCCTCAATAGTCTGTTGTACCTTTCTTGCTGTTTCTCTAAGTCTGACCTAAAATTCCAAATGCTACTTCTTCTTCCCTCTGACAAGAATGTAATAGCTAGCTACAGGCTCATAGTATCCCTCTTGCCAGTTCTGGTAGCACTACAACACTACCAACCATGAAGTTCTGATAGAATCTGAGAGTCCTTGTATTTCCATGAGCTCTATGAACTGATACAGAACTACTGTATAAGTATGATACGGTTACTGAACTAGATTTCAAAAGCAATGGAGCCATATCTATGCTTATGAAATATTCATAGCCACAACCCGATTTTACAAACTGCTCTCCAGAGATGATTTTCAGGGCGCTCTAGAGGATCAGATATGCAATGGAATTTTCATTTATGGTATTATAAAATAATATTCTGGTCATATTTCTGCACATAGATTCAAGATCAGGATTTAGCGGTAATTTATACATTCAGAGATCATTAATACACACAGAACTCTCCCTACGACATCTTCATGAAATATTAATGAGTTCAAAAAGTTGGTGACATGCTGGAAGACGAATTTAGGGCAATTAAACACAGCACACATCCACTTACATCCATGGAGATGTGAATTATCACTTTGGGAGAGCTTACTACCACAGATTAGTAGAAACCCTAAAATCCTTCATTTCAACAGTTAATGGGAAATATTGCACTTGAAACGCACCAACATAGCATACGAAGAAAATACTTCAAATCATCATTAAACCATTTAGTCTCACTAGTAAACTCTAGCAATAGCTTTATCTCCTTAAAAGATTATGCATTATAAGAGTAACAGATATTGCATCATTTGAATTTTTGAAATTTTGGGTGAACAAACTACTTTTGTGCTACAGATAACCAAATAACTTCCTGAGGGAGCCTTATTTCTCGAAAAGAAGGCTACTGTACTGGCTAATTTTGAATCATCTATCATTCTATATCTATATACTGGTTTAAAAATATGAAAATTTTCTGTAAAACAAATGCAATATTTCCCTTAAATTTAGAAAAGTAATCACGCACAGCATATTAAGACAAACAAACCCCAAAAACATCATCCACTTTGGTCTCTCAAGGTCTAGCAGAATCGAAAATGCAGTACTTGTCAAGAGAACAATACTACCATATGATGTAAACAGGAGACAGCATGGGATGATTAAGCATCAAGTTCGTGGTTGGGGGAGGATTTAACATTATTTTGACATAACCCTTTCATTGTAGGTACCAAACTGGCACCACCAGAATACAGTATGTTTTTGATTTTCTAAATTTACTGTTTAAATGTGATTTTACTTTGATATCACATTTAGCAACATGCTTATAACTGATACCATCTATAACAACTGCACTAAACCTGAAGAGAAAAACAAAAGATACAATTTGCAAGTACAGTTTTGAATACTGCTAAGAGCAAGTGCACACATGCCATGGTTAAAAGAGATCGCCGTGTTCTGACAGTAACTATGTCACGGTTTGTCACCTCAATGTCACATGGCTATATTCCTCACACAATTTTTCCAGTCCAAAATCATTCACTACAAGTTTATAAACTGTTCCATCTTTAGCAGACTGCCCTCACTTCAAAACAATAGAAACTGCCATGAAATTGACATATGGAAATAATACTCACCACCACTGGAAATCTGTGTGAATGCCGATACAACCAAAAACAAAGCAAAGGCAATTGGTAACTCCATCCTGCTGAAGTGTAGGTGTACCACTCAAGTACTAGAGGCCGTCATTTGCCTACCAAAGGATGGTAGGTAAAAGTCCTAAATCTGTACTCTGTTGCCAAGTGCAGAAGCACTTGACTATTACTGCTATTTACCAATTGTCCTTTCAATCTGCTGTCCTTTGGTAGCTTCCTGGAGCTTCGATGAGTCCACTCCTCCGGTTAGTCAGAGAAGACAGGTTTCCAAAGGCTCTAGGAATGAAAAGAATGTGGAAATAAGCTCACTCAGTGCATCACAAAGGCAAGATTTAATTCTGTGAGGCTTAGAAACCACAAAACCCCCCTCTGTAAAGGACTCAGGGCAAAAGAGATTATTTGGAAATGTGAAAGTATGTGATTTTTTTCTGCCTTTTCATTCTGTCATAAAAATAGGGATTTATTTAGGGTCCTGTTACAACATGTTAAAGGAAACCAACAAAGTGTTACTTTTCTTCTATTTTATGCTGATACACCATATTCTAGTTTTGACTGTCTCCCTTTCTTGTGGTTTCATCTGTTTATCTGTAAGTCAGCAAGTGTATTAAAGAGTTGACTTGCTAGCAACTCAGTATCTTACATAATATAGAAATAAGAATGGGATACCACAAAATGAAAGGTCTTCTTCACTGCATCACTGCAGTATGCAATGCCAATGATTTCCTGCGATTGCGCAAAAAACAGGAAAAACCGAAGTTACTTTTCTGAACAGATTTTCACGGAATTTAGCAAAAATACTCCAAATTTATGTCACTTTTTTACAGATAACTGAGTTATTATTCTCCAAAACCATGTCAAATAAATGCCTGTGTACATTTACCAAAGACATACATGCATCATTTTTAATCTGGAATGGGTGGAAAATCCACCTTAAAATCATCAAAATCCTTTTAAGATACAATCGGAAAAGGGCTGAGTAGGATCTTGACCAAAGAAGGCAAAATTTTGACAGTATAGGCTCTAATTAGTGTAAACTATAGTGTGATAAGCTAGATCCCTTGCTTGTAACAAGTGTTTGCTGCCTTCAGGATCATAACCAGACAAGTTCAGCACTTGCTTTTAACATAATTTCCCCCCGAATAAGATATGACAGCAGAAGGTCTTTTTCACTTCAAAAATCACAAAAGGTTGACACTATCAGTCAGCCCTATGCCTTTGCTGATGTCAGAGCCCAGGTATCCCATACATACATTTATCTTAACTTGCACAGTATCTCCTGTTAGAAGATGCCTTTGTTAAATGGGCTACATGTAAAATATAATCTGTTCATTTTCAATGTAGGCCTACCAGTACTGTTTAAGGTATAGCATATTAATATACGCCTTCTTTGAGTATATAAAAGGCACAGAAGGCTACTGTTTCATCAAATCCGAAGATTCCGGAATGTTGTTATACTTAAAACAGAATTTTCTGGAATTTTGAAAGTTAAAAACAGAAGTTTATGATTCTTGAAGCGGAAAATCAGTGGCCCTACTGTAGTCCTCACAGAGACTGTTAGGAAAAATTTACTCCCTCTGTAATAGGAACTCTTGCTTCTCTCCAGTGAAATAATTCCTGTCTGACCTCTTCACAGTCTCTGAACACTGATCTCATTAATGGACAAATTAAAACTTTTTTTTAACCTAGTTAATTTGGAAGATTCCAATCACAAAGCTTGTTTCAATACTATAGTCAGTTCCAAGGTACAGTAACTTGGAGATGAACAACACACAGGCACAGTGGACAGGAGTAAGTTTCCTGTAAAGGTGCTGCAAACACCACCTTAAAATATTTACTTGCAGCAAATGAGGTTTATTTTTTGCCATGATGGTTCCTTTACAAATCTGCAGCATTATCAGCAAAACAGCCACTGTGACAGAGGGGAAACCATCAACTCATTCCTTTACTTGGTACGCAACAAGGAAAGGTTAGCCCCCATAAACAGGGCCCTAGGGTGCACGCCACACTTAGGGAGTGAATTTATGAACCATGTGCACTGCTAACGTATGTGCAACGTCTCGCTGGCAGCTGATGTGCATCTTGCAATACCTGGCACAGATTTGATGTTAAAGAAAATCTTGAGAGTCGCTTTTAAAGGCAAACTTGAGAAGAAAAGATTAGATTCACCAAAAAAGAATAGGTGAAAAAGTTTGTATTTACTCCTATTTAATACTCATACAGTACAATTTCATTGGTTATTCATAATAGATTTTCAAGGTAAAGCCTCACTACCTGGATAAAAATTTCTACTTTAATCACAAAACAGACATTTACAAGCTCTTAAACTAGTACCTTACTCAATAATAAGACTTAAAACAAACTGATGACATTATACTGACACTAAGTTCACATTCCAAGTTGTACTAATTCACAATGAACTTCTCAGCTTCTGCTTAGATCATTTGAAGGTAGTACTATATGAAGTTACCTTGCCCTAATTTAAAACATTCACACATGATAAAATGCAGCTCTTTTTATTTTATGTATCCCCTCCCATGAGGCCTCCATCAACCAATATAACACTTCAACGAGTTGTCCAGACACTAGAATTTCATGTATCAGTTCATCATATTAAAAAAAAATAAATTTCAAGAAGCGAGACGAAGGGAATCAGTGCCAAATAACACTACTGTTTGTCACTTTTTTCTATACAAGGAAACTTTAACAACTTGCATTTAGGCCTACATTCATTTACCATAGAGGCCAAAGTAGTCAGTGACTTTTTCTTATACTTAACCTTATGGAAACTGTCTGACTATAATGCGGGTGATACAGGCAAACATCATGGAGAATTTATCTAATCATAATTCTCACATTCTCAACCTTCTGAATCATGAACTAGTCAATTGGCCTGTGCAAAACTGAAATGCCATATTTGTTTCTCCTTTAGCTGGAGAAGTTCATGTGTATCGCACAAATGATTGTAAAGTAGTTCTCTATTTGAACAGAAATTGTCTGTAATGGTTTTCTGTTACCAGCAAAGCAAGTGTAAATGATAAAGGGTGACAAAAATAAGATTCAAAGAGGAAAACTCTGACATAGCATCCCCACAAGATGGATCAATGTCATGAAAAACTCTTCAAGAACTTAAGAAAAACTTTAAGGAATGTCTCTCCTATCTTTACCTCAATACAGCTGCTTGTATACATGTACAAAACTATTGAATCAAAAAGACTTGAACAACTTCCTTCACACTGTTAACAAGTTTAATTACTTCCGATACTTGAAAGTATATGGAGAGGGTTATCTGCAGGAGGTATTAAAAGTATGATTGATGGATGGCTTTGTAAGTCCATGAAATGCTATTCAATAAAGTTAAGCTAACATTTGTTTCAGAATTAACATTAGTTTATTTAGGGTCCCTAGTGAAAATCCAGGCTACACAAGGTCTAGCTGAACATTGTAATTTGCTATAGACAGACTACAGTCATCTCCCAAATCATTCTTACTTCACAAAATTTGCTGTTGACACAATCACGCATAAGTCAGAGATAGACATTCACCTTTCACAAACACTCTGCACACATTAACATGTACCGTTATTACTCATACATGTTTAGCTAGGATCGTCAATTATTCAGCTTTCAGGCAATATTTAGTCCATGAAACTTGATTCTCTACACTAAAGAATAAAATCACAGTTTAATTTAGTTTTCTAATCTGTCCATTCTTCAACTTATCAAACTCTACTTTCTATGTACACTAAGAAAATTGCTCTTCTCACTTGGAATTCACTGAAGATGAGTTATGTGGCAAACATGATTGATTTGTCCCTTTTTTGGAGAGACCAACATCAGCTTTTCCACCCTGCTCAAGTACCATAGACTAAATGCTACAACAACCCTCATCCTCCAAGCAAATGCAAATTTTCATCGCACAATTTGATGAGAGTTTACTGAGTCATGAGTATGAAACAGTAATCAATACCAAAACCCCTTGAGAGTTTTGCTACAAAATTTTAAGATGCAAAATCGCGCTCACCTTCAGTCTTCACGCTTGCGTACATGTTTAAACTGAAAGTATCCGAGAAATGGCTGCATATTTTAAGATGGAAAGAGATAACTGAAAGTACCCTTGGTCAAGTAGATTTAAATGTAATTAAAACAAGTTCATAAAACCCTGAGTTCTTTATGAGACTATATTGAGGGTAGTCAAGGCTAGGTCAATCTATCACACATCTAAGAAAATAAACTGCATGTAGTGAAGAAACAGTTACAAAGGTCTTTTAATTATTCTTATCTGGCAACTGACTTTGAATGAAAGACTGGAATATTTACTTGAGAGCAATTACTAATCTTATTGACACTTCCCAGGTCAAAATGTGCAGTATCAATCACTTTGATATGAATTGAGGAGATTTTATAGTTGGCAATAAAACCAAATAGCAGTGAACTGGAGAGAGTTTGGAGCTAATTATACCTTTTGGAAGGGTATTACAGTAGCTACAAGACCACTGACCACTTCTCTATTAAAAGGGAGAAGACAAAAGTTAGCAATTCTCAAAACATTAGACTGTAAGATACCACTACAAATAGTATGGGCTTAACAAAGGAATGGCAATGAGGGGCAAGTTTATGCACCCATCTAGCATGAAAATTCTAGGGGCTAAGGAACCTACACCCTTCACAGAAGGAAACCCAGAAGAGCCAACACACTCATGACAGAGCCCAACTATGCCAGGCTTGGGAGCCTCAAAACTCAACAAAGCAGGAATATCAAAATTCCACTCAGAAATTTTATCTCAGAGAAGTTAAGACTTCCCGACTGTAGAAGAATAAACCTTAAAATTTGCTTGGAAAACAAATCAAAAGGGAAAAAAGGGAAGAGCTAAAGGTCAGTATGAAGTTCAGTCATTCTGCAGGCAATGAAGCAAGGGTGACTTAGAACAAGCATGACAGAAAGTAGGAAAGTGCCATCTAGCAGGGATTTTTCATTGCCAGTAGTTGTTACACCTTAGATGAGGCTGTCAAAAAGTAGTGATAGGGGAGGGAGGTACCTGTAGAAAAGAAATAGATTCATCCTACATTACAAGGAGAGTGTAACATACAGTATGCTCTCCCCACAGTTTACTGGTATATGTACAGTATTCATTCACAAGGGACTTTACATATCCCTCTTCAGGTTGTAAGCTTATGTGGCCGGTAATGGATGGTGCCACCTGGGAATACTCTTTAGTGCCCAGGACTAATGGCCATTAAGCCTGGCACCACCCAGTATAAATTTCACTTCCAACTGTGAAAAACATGGTTTCAAAGTGGTTTTGGAGTTTTTTTTTTTTGACATAGAACCCCAATAAAGGGCCAATAAATCAAGATTATACCCCACTCTTTTCAACACTTACACATTTCACTACAACTTGGTAAGACTCATTACTTAGAACCCACCACTGATATTGGTCTAGCTACAACTCCTGCCCCTTGCTTCATCTAATATGTAAACTCAGAGACTCATGCAAAATATGGAGGCAGTGCACAGATTGAAAGAAAGTTAAGACGGGTCAGTGGGTATAACACAACCATGGTTTGGTCACATTGCAGGCCCAGTACTAAATATGATCATGCAATGACTAACTCCGCTGGGGTATAATGCAGATCACGACCATGGAACTTACCATGCATGTGAATCAGGAAGTAACATATATACTGTATACAAACAAGTCCAAAAGACAAGTACTAGCCTGTATCATACTCAGCTACAGTTGTGCGACAATAATCACTACATTCATTCTCTCTTTTCCACAATTAATGTGCCTTCTAAACACCACATTACGTCAGTTCTTTTTTTTTTTTGTCTTGGTCTCTCAACAAATAATCTCACTTTTTTCTTACCAAGCAATATACTGTCAATTTGGCATCTGGCATGGTCAGGATATTCCCAATGCAAATTATTTCAGAAGATTAATTTTTTGCACTAAAATGCAATTTCCTTGAAATAACAGATGGTGACTCATTTGTTATCACAAGATACAACTCTATTTTATTGAGCACTAATTCTGTGCCAAATGATATCACAAACTTAAGTATTATTAATCATGGTAGGTATACTGTATATTAAATATTACATCTTAAGAAGCGAGTAGTACTTCTTAGTGTTGTTGAAAGGACAAGTCTAAAATCATATGATTTCTCTGGGTAAATTCCATTCTGATAGAGAATGAATCACACCGCAGAATTTCAGAGGCTAGAAGAATTATTTTTCCTCGGCTAAAAATGGCTTACGCCTAGTAAGTCTTTACTACTCCAGCAGGTCAATGTCCACAATATTTCAAACTGAGCAATGCATATGAATACAGAACATATATCATAAATGTGCAAAACTGACAGGTTAATACAATACAATGCCAGAAAGATCCAAATGTACCTTCATGGTACATCAGGACAGACACTAAGTAAAATTGTCCCCAAACCTACCAGCGAGCAGGCAAGTATGGTGTGTCAAATTCTTAATCTGCTCCAACGAACTGATTTAATTTCAGATAAGAAAAAAAATCAATACCATTCAATAATTTCTTGTTGTAACACAGTTAAATCCCATCTGCATGTCAAACTGTCCGTTCTACAGTATTCTTCGCTGAAAGATTAGTAGCCTGTGGCGGAGACAACGACAGAGATGAGCTAAATCCAGCGTGTCTTCAGGCAACTTAAACTATGGATTGTCAAGCAGTCTAGGCATCAGTTAACATGAGGCTAGTTGATAACATGTAGTAACCCCTCAATCTTGCCACAAGGTACATAAATGGTTAAGTACAGGAACATAATGTCTACAGAAAACTTAGAGAATTTACTGTATTCCAAAAGGCAATTGAAATCACACTTATTACCTCAGTATCTTTAAAAACTGTTGAGTGCTGCACATAGAAGAAGGCATGAGGCCTACGAAGGTACAGTGGAAAAAGAAGCTCATATCATATGTCATAAAACAGCAGATTTATTATGAGTTCTATCATGTTAACTGGGACTGAATCAGAATCATGGTGCAAAGGACTTCTAAAAGTTATTTGCCTGACTATTTATTCTAAGATTTTTAAATTGCATGGAATATAATTGGGCAATACAGTATATCCACTTGATTCAGGGGCCTATGCTTGCTATCTTTTTGAGATATTTAAATTTATTGAAGATTTGAGGTCCTGGACTTGGGCAGTAAAGTTTCACCTGAGTTGGGTGCTTGCTTTAATTGAAGTTAGAATTTGAAGTACATTATAGCTTTTAAGCAACTACATAGCCTTGCACAACACTGCAATTCAGCCACACTATATTTAAACAATGAACCACACAAAACTGACAAACTTACAATTTAGGTGCAGCATATCCACAGTCTATACACATGATAACTTGTAATGTTCATGCAGGCCTAGATGTATCCTAACTCAGGTCCATATACAACACCTTTGGACCATGAAATGATCCACATTTTTTTTTTCTCAATGTAGAAGAATACAAAAAGCGTCACCTACATCTATCGTTTACTGTTTTCCATTTGTATTACCCCTGTATCAGAATGGATTTCAGCTACTGTAATTATGAGGAGACTGTCATAATGCCATAATTGCTACTACCCACATAGTGGACATGTATTTACACCCCTGCACCTACCATACACTGGTAATGCACTCATTATCCATAACACAAGAGTCCCCAAACTTTCAAACAACTCCATTGATTTGCGCGGAGATTGCACACCATTAATAATCATATATAACTGATCACAACCTAGCACTAATATTCAACCTAAACTCTTCTAAAGCAAGTCTGATTACTGCTATGTATTTTACACTCAACCAAAGTCAATAGGGATCTAGTATGTGATTTCTCTGGCTTAAAACTCACCCGATGACAAAGTCCCATTAACTTACTGTGAACAACTGAGAAGGCCATAAAACAAAGTTACAGTAGATGTAGTTACCTTTCAATATAAAATACAAAAACACCAATCAACCATCAGGAGAAAACTACAAATTATGCTCATAAGCAAATTATAATTGGAATATCTGTTTTGGTTTCTTTTTTGGTTTGGAAAACTTAGGAGCCGATCTTGCCAAAATTTGAGAAGGACTGGGGATTGTTACTTCGGAAATAACTACCGTAACACATGAACAACAACGCACGCAACTTCTATCAGTACACTGATGAGTGGTAAACACAGCTCCAGTCATCATTGCCTGTGATAAGATCCAACAGCATAGTCGTATCATAACCTTTTCAGCATGTGTCGAATGCAACTTTTTGGATTGGACGTACCTATTCTAAGAGATGGAGCCAATGCAAGTGCAGAGTAATACACCTTTACTGGGCAGGCAAATTGTTCTATTGTGTTACAGGGTCATCGAATGCTATAAAACCTGCAAAGTCGGAAATGACTACTGACCGTATGGCCAGTATTATAGGCAATAAATGTGTGGTTTTGTTGATCGAGCGCTGCAGCCCCAACATGCAGGCTAGAAACAAGATTCAAAATTGTCAAAAAATTAAGTTGGCAGCTATGTATATTTCTAGTTCGATCTGAGACTTCATCTGTTCATAAACACTCATATCCGGTTGCTAGTATATGTAATCGGGGAGCTACTTGGCCTACCTGTACATGTTATTCAACTCTCTAGAAACACCTGGGTCAGGAGGGAACTGAACCAACATTTTGGGTCAAAATTTAACCCAATTTGGATCAAATGAAACTTCACTTGGGTCATTATTTGACACAATAATTTTGGTCGGTTACATCCTGACCCACTTCTGGGTCAAATTGACTCAAGGGTTTTAAAGTGTAACATTACGCCACTAGCTTTTGGCCACACTACGATTTCTGCTGTACAAATAATCGACGTTGAGCTTTACTTTAACGAGAGCATTTCACCAAGTTTAGGTCCAGGTTTTCACCTTTTTGGACTTCCACAGGTAATTAACCATGACATTCCTTTTGGGAAACAAACATTTCTGTGGTTTTGATTATATTTTTGTATAACATATTTTTGTATACAAAAGAGGTCTATCTTTGACACCTGCCACTGTTTAATCTGTTTACTGTACTTTAATATGTCCAATGTACACTATCATCTGTTCTTTTCAGCTGGTCTAGAATGGGACCACACATAAAAGACCCTTGCTGTAGAGGTCTGAAGGTTGAGAGTTTGGTCAATTACAACTGCTGTCTCTTCAGGATGTAGCTCCTTTGGGGGATGAACTCCATCAAAAGAAATCTTTGGTACTTGGTTTTGCCCCATGACTTAAGAAGAAGTATTTTGTTAATATGTCCCATATAAAGCTCTCAACCTAGTATCTTTGCCATCTAGTTTGCATGAGTCTACAGTTTATTTGTAAATAATTAATCATCCAGTTCCATGAAGTTAAAATAGCAGCTGACCTGGCTACATCTGGTTCTTATCAGATGATTTGGACAAATGACTTGCAGAGAAGACTGAACTTTGTCACAGTGTAATGATTTAGCTAGTATTAAATTTAAACTGATGACACAGGAAAGGATTAAAAAATACTATAAGACACACAGACAACAACTTACATCTTTGCCTAGTAACCAATATCACCAATCTTTTAATATTTCATGGTCACCTTACGTATTCACTTCTTCGCACCTACATGATTCCACTAAATAAGTTGATGGTACTGTACACCCAAGGGGGTGATAAAACTAATACCAACAGTCCAAGATTAAACTATTGTAATACTTGGCAAACACACTCTTTTCAAAGTTAACAACATTCATAACTTATCTACTATGACCAACTATACCCTTACATTTAAGGCAAAAAGCAAAATAAAAGTTCAAAGAATTAAAGGTCTCGTGACATGCCACCAAAAAGAGCCGTTTCACTTGTCAGTTTAAGAATTATGTCCTCCAATGAAAGATCTGTTGGAATTACTTCAATTATTTTTTACCATTCTCAAAATATATGTCTTCAAATCTGAGGGTTTCTGAAGAAACTCATTGCCTATGCAAAAATAATGATGTAGAGTGCTGCACAGTGTTGAGATTTCTTTTTAACCCTTTTTATAAATTATCTCATATTCACTGATCAGATAGTTCACAGTTTGTCTAGTGATATCAATGTTTCTGAAGGAAAGAATTTTAACTTTCATAATAAAGCCCTCGGGAGATAACAATGCTACCAGTGTCCTTGAAATTAAGGTTGAAAAAACAAATGCTTACATGAGCCATATGGTATGTCCATCTCATGATGTCATATATCTGCATATTTAGCTCATGTTTATTCATGATACAAGTGTGAAATAGGGATAACCCTGTAAAATGGTCAATATTTGATGGATTTTTACTAGAATTGCAGCTATTTTCTGCATATTTAATGCTTTTTACATCAAATATCCGACTATGTTATTTTCATGTCACACAACCTTTTAAAATCATAGCTGTTTTGCCTTTATTGTGGAGTTTGTACTGTCTTATAAAGGCAGCCAACTTGCTTAAAGTCCTCTCTCAAATGGATTTTAATTATCTTATAAATGCAGTTTATCTTCAGAGAGACTGCATAGTAAGAAAGGAAATATGGTAAAGCCTGATATTCTACCAAAATTTTTGGCACCTGAATTTCCAAAACTATACAGTACTGTATCACATTTTTCCTTATGCTCTTAGCTGCATCAGAATTCAAGTAAATGCAAGTGACCCTCTCTACTCTATTAAAGAATCAATTCCTAAAACAAAATGGAAGGATGTACCGGTCAGATATAAATGACTTAACCATCATTACTTCCATTGATTTTTGCCTACAGTGGCAGGCTGTACAGGATGTTGCACCTCCGCATAGCAAATCCATAACAGCCAGAATGCTTGACACAATGTAACTAATTTACTTAACTCCTGGGACAAAATCAATTTCTTCAAATTTACCATTTCATCTCTAATGACTACTCTGGGGAGTAAACTTATTCACTTTAAAGAAAACATAAAGGACGTGAGAGCTTTGGAGGGCACAATTAGTAAACAAATGCCTAAAATTTAAAGAAACACCAGAATTACACTAAAGACACACAGTGACACTTTCTTCATGTTACATATAATATCAAGAAAGTACATGCTATTTACCATCTTACAGTCCCTATCAGATCCATTTTGCTAAACTGTTCCTCCCACATAACAGGACACAAGTAAGTATAATATACTTGGTGCAGCATGTCAATCTGCCAGGAGCCTAGCATTAGTTGTGGATATTGCATCAGTTTGGTGTTAGCACTGGGGTCTCAGCATTTGATGGGAGGGGGGTATCTTCTTCCAAAATAATTTGGGAGGGGGAATTTTGGTTCAAAGTTCTATGAATGTCAATAAGATGCCACATAAAAAGTCTACTTTTCCCACACAATTTCCCAATCGGTGCAGGAAATTCCCATCCATGATTTTAAAATTGAGGATTGTTGAGAAAAGTGTGGGAACTGTGCAATCTCGGTGCCTATGCAAACATTGGTGGATATTAATTATGGGTTGGCAATTTTTGTAGTCCAATGAATTTGACAGGTTAAATTAATGAGGCTTGAACTGAAAAGAATAGAGGGCCTTAAATTTCTTAATAGTCATGAAAAATTTAGGCTAAATTTTATCAAAAAGAGGAAAAGGGAGAACCTTGTTGAAGATAGCAAATACCATCCTGTCTTCCAACATGGATAACACTTCACACAGGGGCATATATACATGAATTCACAGGGAATGGGGGGGGGTGGATGTGAACTTTTCTGGGAGCAACTACATTTCTTGGAGACCGACATCCATTGACTAAACCACTACATGCACACGAAAAGTTTTGCACATTATTTGGGCGTTCGGTCAAAAATTCTGGAACTCAGTAGAAAATTTGGGCAATTTTTTCACTTTTACTTCATCTCTGCCGGAATTTCAATTTGAGTAAGGTATCAAATGTTGTTCATGTCTGGTCCACTGTTACAAAGGCATACTGAACTGGATTTAAGACCGACTTTGGCACTCAGAGATTTGAGACCATTTTTCTGGTGCTCAGAGACTGACTTTTGATTTTCACAGGGGGTTGTCACACACCCTCACAGTACTTATGCCCCTGCTTTCACAAAGGAATTAGTTTTATACCTTGAGTATTCAGATAGACCAAGGATGAGAGACACATGCATGTTAATTGTCACAAGGTTAGGGTTACAGTAAAGACATGAAATAAGATTAGGGTTACAAGTCGAGATACTTCATATCATGCATGATATCATGTTCATGGATTAGGTGGATGAGACTGGTGGCCCATAAATTACTATGAGCAGACATAAGGAAGTCCATCTTTTAAGACCAATATAAAATCCCAGAAAAAGAGGAAAATAGTAAAAAGACAAAATCTCCTGCACAATACTGTAAAATTTTAGTTTAAAACATTTGGGAATTTAAACCAAAAGGCTGAGACATTCATATACTGGATATGTGACTATTTTTATATCACTAGTCTAATATGTAGGTCTTTCTCTTGACACTTCCCTGAAGGTTAATATTGTCAAAAAGCTCTCAAACATTTCCGAGACAATACATTAAATAATTTTCTGAGAGAAAACCTGAAGGCATTTCCTTTCAAAATATGCTCAAGACTGCATGAATAATATATTTAAATGACTGTTGAATAGCTTCCAAATCCTTCCAGTATTCATTTGCCGTTTAAGTCTCATAGTACAAGATAAAACATACTTCCTTTCAAAAACTAAACACAGAAATGCATGCATAAATATTTGTAACACTAGCTGGTAATTTAATTCAGTTAGCAATTACACATCCAAGTATTAGTTGGTAATACAATTCAGCGAGCAATTTACACATTCATTGACAGATGCTCTTTTACAGTGAAGAATAGTTCATTCTAGTCTACATCAAATCAAGACTAGAAATTCTACTGCTACTAAAGCACAGGAATCATAAGATCGCTTAATGTCTACTAAGGGCCAGTTTCTTAAAGAGAGAGAGAGAGAGAGCAGTGGCCCCAACTTTAATTTCAAAAATATACAAACTCTCAATACAAAACTCCTCCTAAAGTTAATTTCATTGTTTCTTTATAAAGACATTGATTAATGAAGGTAAACTAAGGAGTCACACTGCAGGAATTCAACAAGAACCAAAAATATTATCACATAAATGAAAGGAGCCATTCTTGAATTAAGATAACAGGGTACACTAATTCAAATGATGGGGTGGGGATAGGGGGTTCAAGATAACTTCATTTTCCCTTAAAGGAATTTGGAAAATATGCTCATACTTTTCTGTACACATTCCAATTTGCAAACTTTTACATAGTGCAAAACATGAAAGTGATGAGGTAAACAGACTTTCCGAGCTAAAGGTGTGAGATTAAATAAACATTAAAACATGTTACAATACAAAATGAAAACATGTGTCAAATTTAAATGGTAATGGAGATTCCAGCTGCTAGGAGTAAGCTATCTGAGTATCTGATTTAAATTCTCTGGCATGTCCCGAGCTTAAGGGTTATGACTTAGCTGTCAATAGTAACATTTAACATAAAATTCAAGTTCTTTTGATATCATTAGTGTGCCCCGGTAACTCTATCCTCAAGGAGATAAAATTTCATAACATTACATACTCACCTGCGATAATCTATCAACCATATGCAAGATTAAGCCCCTCAAATAAAAAGAACTAGAAAGCCAAAAGGCTTAGTGATTCCTTGCCATGTGATATATTGTAACAAGTATGAGTCACCGACATGATAAGCATAAGATCCCACACAGTTATCCTACTTGAGATATCATGTTAATAATTCAAAACCTTTAGAAACCTTGTGACCTTTAAAAACCATTTTTCACCTCCCCTTAAAATAAAAGCCCAACGAGCATGCTGGCTCCTTGCTGAATGGAATGCAACTCAGCCATGAGCATACCATACAAAATTTTTTGCCCAATTAGCATGCTGGCTTCTTGCTGAATGAAAAGAAACTCAGCCAAGAGCATACCATACAAAATTTTTAAGGTAATGTGAAGTTTGCCTGTATCTGTGGTGACTGCTACATGGTCTTCAAAGTTGTTGGCAGTGAATGTTTACTGTGTTCCATCTACCAAGTTTCACCAAAGTTGCACAAGACCTGCTCTGTCCACATCTCATGTTAACAAACACATTCAAGCATACATAAATTGCTCTGAAGAAAAACATTGGCTAAACAGGCAATTCAAGGGATATCAACACAGACAGTATACCATACAGTTACAGTGCAATTTGTTTTATTCAATTAAGCAATCACAACTCATGCACGCTCAAGGGTTTCTGATCCAAATTGTCAGCAACTTAGTTCTCTTTTTAAAGCTAATAAACTATGGTAGCATTTAATTGATTCCAATTTACTGATTGATGCATGCTCACATGGACATCCCTATAAGGACAAGGGCTGTCAATCAAATAAGCTAGTGAACTTCCACAACTGTCCTCTGCTTAGTGGGCAGAGATTCTGCAAAATTAAAAATCGGTATTTGCTGCGGGTTTTCATAATGGCAGAATTAAGGATAAAAATCTTAATAATTTCACCTAAAATTGAGATACATGGCATCTCTGCAAGATGTCCCATTTCTTTCGGTCATTGGTTTAATTTAATCTTTTACCTCTGGTGAGCCCAAATGACCTTTGACCTCCACAAAAAAAACCATAGGGATCATCTTCTCAATATG